>JBBDGP010005198.1:0-54301 GCA_037952835.1 Lithobates septentrionalis | reverse complement strand
TGGGGGAGGAGACTGAGGAAATGACTCCTCCTCCTTCTACAAAGTTACAATGTACAGTCTGATCACTGGGGGAGGAGACTGAGGAAATGACTCCTCCTTCTACAAAGTTACAATGTACAGTCTGATCACTGGGGGGAGGAGAGGCTGAGGAAATGACTCCTCCCCCTTCTACAAAGTTAAAATGTACAGTCTGATCACTGGGGGGAGGAGAGGCTGAGGAAATGACTCCTCCCCCTTCTACAAAGTTACAATGTACAGCCTGATCACTGGGGGAGGGGAGACTGAGGAAATGACTCCTCCCCCTTCTACAAAGTTAAAATGTACAGTCTGATCACTGGGGGGAGGAGAGGCTGAGGAAATGACTCCTCCCCCTTCTACAAAGTTACAATGTACAGTCTGATCACTGGGGGAGGGGAGACTGAGGAAATGACTCCTCCCCCTTCTACAAAGTTAAAATGTACAGTCTGATCACTGGGGGGAGGAGAGGCTGAGGAAATGACTCCTCCCCCTTCTACAAAGTTACAATGTACAGCCTGATCACTGGGGGAGGGGAGACTGAGGAAATTACTCCTCCTCCTACAAAGTTACAATGTACAGCCTGATCACTGGGGGGAGGGGAGACTGAGGAAATGACTCCTCCCCCTTCTACAAAGTTACAATGTACAGTCTGATCACTGGGGGAGGGGAGACTGAGGAAATGACTCCTCCCCCTTCTACAAAGTTAAAATGTACAGTCTGATCACGGGGGGAGGAGAGGCTGAGGAAATGACTCCTCCCCCTTCTACAAAGTTACAATGTACAGCCTGATCACTGTGGGAGGGGAGACTGAGGAAATTACTCCTCCTCCTACAAAGTTACAATGTACAGCCTGATCACTGTGGGAGGAGAGGCTGAGGAAATGACTCTTCCCCCTTCTACAAAGTTACAATGTACAGCCTGATCACTGGGGGGAGGGGAGACTGAGGAAATGACTCCTCCCCCTTCTACAAAGTTACAATGTACAGTCTGATCACTGGGGGAGGGGAGACTGAGGAAATGACTCCTCCCCCTTCTACAAAGTTAAAATGTACAGTCTGATCACTGGGGGGAGGAGAGGCTGAGGAAATGACTCCTCCCCCTTCTACAAAGTTACAATGTACAGCCTGATCACTGGGGGAGGGGAGACTGAGGAAATTACTCCTCCTCCTACAAAGTTACAATGTACAGCCTGATCACTGTGGGAGGAGAGGCTGAGGAAATGACTCCTCCCCCTTCTACAAAGTTACAATGTACAGCCTGATCACTGGGGGAGGGGAGACTGAGGAAATTACTCCTCCCCCTTCTACAAAGTTACAATGTACAGTCTGATCACTGGGGGAGGGGAGACTGAGGAAATGACTCCTCCTCCTTCTACAAAGTTACAATGTACAGTCTGATCTCTGGGGGAGGAGACTGAGGAAATGACTCCTCCTCCTTCTACAAAGTTACAATGTACAGTCTGATCACTGGGGGAGGAGACTGAGGAAATGACTCCTCCTTCTACAAAGTTACAATGTACAGTCTGATCACTGGGGGGAGGAGAGGCTGAGGAAATGACTCTTCCCCCTTCTACAAAGTTACAATGTACAGCCTGATCACTGGGGGAGGGGAGACTGAGGAAATGACTCCTCCCCCTTCTACAAAGTTAAAATGTACAGTCTGATCACTGGGGGGAGGAGAGGCTGAGGAAATGACTCCTCCCCCTTCTACAAAGTTACAATGTACAGTCTGATCACTGGGGGAGGGGAGACTGAGGAAATGACTCCTCCCCCTTCTACAAAGTTAAAATGTACAGTCTGATCACTGGGGGGAGGAGAGGCTGAGGAAATGACTCCTCCCCCTTCTACAAAGTTACAATGTACAGCCTGATCACTGGGGGAGGGGAGACTGAGGAAATTACTCCTCCTCCTACAAAGTTACAATGTACAGCCTGATCACTGGAGGGAGGGGAGACTGAGGAAATGACTCCTCCCCCTTCTACAAAGTTACAATGTACAGTCTGATCACTGGGGGAGGGGAGACTGAGGAAATGACTCCTCCCCCTTCTACAAAGTTAAAATGTACAGTCTGATCACTGGGGGGAGGAGAGGCTGAGGAAATGACTCCTCCCCCTTCTACAAAGTTACAATGTACAGCCTGATCACTGTGGGAGGGGAGACTGAGGAAATTACTCCTCCTCCTACAAAGTTACAATGTACAGCCTGATCACTGTGGGAGGAGAGGCTGAGGAAATGACTCTTCCCCCTTCTACAAAGTTACAATGTACAGCCTGATCACTGGGGGGAGGGGAGACTGAGGAAATGACTCCTCCCCCTTCTACAAAGTTACAATGTACAGTCTGATCACTGGGGGAGGGGAGACTGAGGAAATGACTCCTCCCCCTTCTACAAAGTTAAAATGTACAGTCTGATCACTGGGGGGAGGAGAGGCTGAGGAAATGACTCCTCCCCCTTCTACAAAGTTACAATGTACAGCCTGATCACTGTGGGAGGAGAGGCTGAGGAAATGACTCCTCCCCCTTCTACAAAGTTACAATGTACAGCCTGATCACTGGGGGAGGGGAGACTGAGGAAATTACTCCTCCCCCTTCTACAAAGTTACAATGTACAGTCTGATCACTGGGGGAGGGGAGACTGAGGAAATGACTCCTCCTCCTTCTACAAAGTTACAATTTACAGTCTGATCAGTGGGGGAGGGGAGATGTTGCACATTGGATCATTTTATGAAGTCACACTCACAAAGCTCATGAAAATCCTTTATTTAAACGTTACTTTCATTATCTTTCTAAAACGGATGATGTGTTATTCGGTTTGTAGGGACATTCTTCAGTGAAGGGCTCCGCCCTGTACGCACAACAGACCCCGCCCCCGCAGAGCCTGGAAGTCTGAAAACCCCATTCTAGCAGCGTGGGAGGCGGGGCATAAGAGAGACGATACACATCGCTATACTGAGGCCACACATCCCTGGAAGGTGGACAATCCCTGTAATCTCAGGAGTGTTTGAAGTCTTTGGGGGAGGAGTCATCTGGCCAGTAAGCCCGACCCCTCATCACAGCATATCCATCACAATAGTCTTTTTCTTTTTTTCATATTCTCAATAATTTTGTTTGAAATAAACTCAGCCGCATAAATTATCTGCATGAGCCAATCAATCGTGTTTGTAACTGGGGAGACCCGCCCACACGGAGCCCAGACAAGGGGAGGGGGGCGGGTGCCCTGGGCGCAGTAGGGATTTGTGCTGGAAGGGGTGCTTTGGAAGTGGGAATTTGAGCTAGGAGGGTGGATTTGTGTTAAGAAGGGGTATGAAGGGGGGGATTTGTGCTAGGAGGGGGGATTTGGGGAGGGAGAAGATTTGAGCCGGGAGGGGGAATTTTTGCTTGGAGAGAATTTTGGTTTGCAAAGGGAATTTATGCTTAGAAGGTAATAAGAATAGTGCTCATTTTTTTTTATTTTGGGGTTTGCTGACACATTTGGGGGGGGGGGGGGTTTGCTGACACATTTTGGGGGGGATTTTTGCTGACACATTTTGGGGGGGGATTTTTGCTGACATTTTGGGGGGGAGATTTTTGCTGACACATTTGGGGGGGGTATTTTTGCTGACACATTTGGGGTTGGGGATTTTTGCTGATACATTTTGGTGCTGACACATTTGGGGGGGGGGGACTTTTGCTGACACATTTGGGGGGGATTTCTGCTGACACATTTTGGCGGAGATTTCTGCTGACACATTTGGGGGGGATTTTTGCTGACATTTTTGGGGGGGGGATTTTTGCTGACACATTTTGGTGGGGATTTTTGCTGACACATTTTGTGGGGGTTTTGCTGACACATTTGGGGGATTTTTGCTGACACATTTGGGGGGGATTTTGCTGACACATTTTTGGGGGGATCTTTTCTGACACTTTATGGGGGGATTTTGCTGACACATTTTGGGGGGGAATTTTGCTGACACATTTGGGGGGGCGCCATTTGCCATCTTCTAGGCTCTAGATGACCTTGTCCCGGCACTTCCCCCACATAACAGGAAAATTGTCACTTTTTTCCCAAAATGTACCAATTGGCCAATTAGGTCAGCTTTGCCAGGACAGTCCCGCCCCTTGCCCCTCTGTCCAACCAATGCGGTGCCCCGGGCCGTGTCCTGGGATTACAGCATGAACCTTGAGTGACTGCACATGCTCAGTAACCTGAAGAGGCAATCCATCCAATCATGGCGACTGAGGCTACAAGTGGGCGGTCTCCATCTTAAGAGGTGGAGACTGGGCAAGGCCCAACCAATAGGGTGGGTGGGATGGGCAGTTCTTGCATATTTAGAGGCAGGGTCTGGGTGGGACCAACCTCTAAAGTGGGCGGGATTTGAGCGCGCCCCCCCCCCCCCCCAGAAAAAGAAAATTGGATGTGGCGAATATGGGGGACCCACTCCAGATCATGTGACAACTGTGACAGCCAATCACAGTGCTCACATGAATGACTGATCCCCCCCCCCCCCCCCCGGGGTTCAGAACTTTATAAAGGGACCCTGTGGGCGGCCAGGAAAGGGTTAAGGACCCTGTTGCATGGAGAAGTGTTGGTCAAACTCCCCATCACTTCCCAGACCCCACCTAGCACTATGATAATCCCTCCTATGCAATATTTTGGGGGTGTGGCCTAGCTGAATCCTTGGGGGTGGGGCATTTTATCATAAGTGTAACTCGGATGGTCTAAAAAATATGACAAATTGGCAAAAAAAAAAAAAAAAAACGGTTTGGGACTGGAGCTTATATGGGGCTAAGGACTCAGACCTCCCCCTCCCCCATGTGACAGCCAGAAGCAGCCAATCACTGAGCATTAAGGCCATCACCTGGGAGGAGGAGCCAGAGTGGGTCACCAGCAGCCCCCAAAAGTATTAGGGAAAAGCATGGAGGCTCAGCATCACCTACCTAGGAACACCCACTCCTCCAATTTGATATTTGCATAACTCCTCCCAAGAGCCAGCCCACTGCTTGCATCAAGACTGAGGAATCCTGGGAGGAGTACCAAGGCCAGGTGCTGTGATGTATTCAGGAAGCTCTGTACCACCCCCTGCCACCAGCCATGATCTGCCAACATTGCATAGAAAATCACAGAGACCCGGTGATGACATCACTGAGTCTTGAAGGTATGTACTGAAAATGGAAAGGATTTTTTTTAAAGATGCCATTAGCATGCTGGGGGGGGGGGGGGGGGGGGGACCAGGGAAGGCGAAATACAAACAGATTAAACTTCACCTTTAAGCTGATTGGGTGTTGGAAATCGGACATGGGTTATCTGGCCAATGTGAGAAGACTCCGCCCCCCTGGAACTCCGGCCAGAGCCTTTGTATTCATATGGAGGAGGAAAGGGGGGGGGGGGGTATTATCCTCTGTGGATTTGCCCTCACTTGCTGTGTGTGTGGGGGGGGGCAAACAAAGCAACCTGACAGAGGATCTAACCCTCCAGCTGTTGCCAAACTACAAGTCCCATCATGCCTCTGCCTGTGGAAGTCCTGCTTCTAACTGTCAGCCTTGCAATGCCTCATGGGACTTGTAGTTCAGTTGGAGGGCCGCAGGTTGAGCCCCCCCGTGATTCTAACCCTTCCACGCTCCATCCAAAATAGAAGAAAAGTTGCTTAGAGTTCCCCTTTAAAATGAAACCGTTATTATACATTGAAAAGCAAAATCCTCACCGAAGAACAAACACCACAAGCTGCTCCTCTGTGCACCACAAGCTGCTCCTCTGTGCACCACAAGCTGCTCCTCTGTGCACCACAAGCTGCTCCTCTGTGCACCACCTGATGTCGCTTCACTTTGTTACTTGGGCCTGACATCATGACTCCACCAATCGGCTCTTCCGCCCTGACCAATGAGAGCTCTCACTGGACAGAGGACCGCCCACTAACCCTTTCACTGCCAGGTCCGTACATCAGAAATCTGACAAGCAGACTCCGGCCTGTCAGGTGGAAGAATTCAGGGGGGCCGCACAGCCCCCCCCCCCCCCGACTGATTCTACACCAACCCCCCCTCCCAGTAACCCCCCCCGCCCCCGTGCTCACAATCCCACCATGCATCCCAGGCTCTGCTTGCCCATCTGCAGACCCGGAACCAATCTCAGTGGGTGTCGCCAGGTAGAGGGGGGGGAGGGAGCAGAGCGGACCCACGTCTCCTCCCCTCCTTGTTGCGAACCAGAAAAGTAACGTGTATGACATCACCTCCGGGTCCGCCTCTTGGCGTCTCCGGCTGGCATAGCTGGTGTTCCGTCAGAATCGGCAACCTGTCAGATTAGGTAACGGAAGTGAGGTACCCACAGCTGCGCATGCGTCCCGTCGTTACCGAGTTTGCTCTTCTAACAGAAGACCCGCAGTCAGAAGAAGACGGCGGCAGCAGACATCTTACTACACCCAGCTACGTCTTGAATTTCACAGTAATTATAGCAGTAAAGTGAGCGGATATAAATAAATATGCTGTATTGACATTTCTGATGCTGTTTGGATGTTACATTTTGAAAGCCTAAAACTCGGTTCACACCTAATCCAGCCCCGGATGGCACAGGAACGAGGATCATCCCTGTTCTCCCTTTCAGGGAGGAATCAGGGCTGAATCTGTGCCTGAATTCAGCCCTGAAGCTAAACCAAAGATGCACATGTTGATGTGCAGTGCGCTCCGCAGCCGCCCCGGAGATATGTGAACCGGCTCCATAGAGGGCCAGTCCCATTCTCCTGCTATGCAAATTGGATGCGGAGAAACCCACATCCAATTCGCATAGGTGTGAACCCAGCCTAAAGGTTTAGCGCTGAGCAGTGCAAGGTTTACCAACATGGCCTCCGCCACCTTCCTACTGTGGGGTGTACCCACATGGCCTCTGTTACCTTCCTACTGCGGGGTGTACCAACATGGCCTCCACCAGCTTCCTACTGCTGGGTGTACTAACATGGCCTCTGCCAGCTTCCTACTGCTGGATGTACCAACATGGCCTTCGCCAACTTCCTACTGCTGGGTGTACCCACATGGCCTCTGCCACCTTCCTACTGCAAGGTGTACCAACTTGGCCTCTGCCAGCTTCCTACTGCGGGGTGTACCCACATGGCCTCCGCCACCTTCCTACTGCGGTGTGTACCAACATGGCCTCCGCCAGCTTCCTACTGCTGGGTGTGCCAACATGGCCTTCGCCAACTTTCTACTGCTGGGTGTGCCAACATGGCCTCCACCACCTTCCTACTGCTGGGTGTGCCAACATGGCCTCCACCACCTTCCTACTGGTTTGTGTGCCAACATGGCCTCCACCACCTTCCTACTGCTTTGTGTGCCAACATGGCCTCCGCCACCTTCCTACTGCTGGGTGTACCAACATGGCCTCTGCCACCTTTCTACTGCTGGGTGTGCCAACATGGCCTACGCCACCTTCCTACTGCTGGGTGTACCAACATGGCCTACGCCAGCTTTCTACTGTTGGGTGTACCAACATGGCCTCCGCCAGCTTCCCACTGCTGGGTGTGCCAACATGGCCTCCACCAGCTTCCTACTGCTGGGTGTGCCAACATGGCCTCCGCCACCTTCCTAATGCTGGGTGTGCCAACATGGCCTCCGCCACCTTCCTACTGCTGGGTGTACCAACATGGCCTCCGCCAGCTTCCTACTGCTGGGTGTACCAACATGGCCTCTGCCAGCTTCCTACTGCTGGGTGTACCAACATGGCCTCCGCCACCTTCCTACATGGCATCCAGCTTCTTTCAAAATGTAACATCAAAACAGCATCACAGATATAATTATACTATATTTATTTATCTACGCTCACTTTATTGCTAAAATTACTCTGAAATTCAATACGTAGCTGGGTGTAGTAAGATGTCTGCCACCGCCTTCTGGGTGTACCAACATGGCCTACGCCAGCTTTCTACTGTTGGGTGTACCAACATGGCCTCCGCCAGCTTCCCACTGCTGGGTGTGCCAACATGGCCTCCACCAGCTTCCTACTGCTGGGTGTGCCAACATGGCCTCCGCCACCTTCCTAATGCTGGGTGTGCCAACATGGCCTCCGCCACCTTCCTACTGCTGGGTGTACCAACATGGCCTCCGCCAGCTTCCTACTGCTGGGTGTACCAACATGGCCTCTGCCAGCTTCCTACTGCTGGGTGTACCAACATGGCCTCCGCCACCTTCCTACATGGCATCCAGCTTCTTTCAAAATGTAACATCAAAACAGCATCACAGATATAATTATACTATATTTATTTATCTACGCTCACTTTATTGCTAAAATTACTCTGAAATTCAATACGTAGCTGGGTGTAGTAAGATGTCTGCCACCGCCTTCTTCTGACTGCAGGTGTTTTGTCAGATGAGCAAACCTGGTAGTGACGGGTCGCCAATTCTGACGGAACACCAGAAAAGAATGTTCTGCAATGCGATCTTCATTGCATTACATTTAGTGGAGTACAGAGGAGACATTGGGGGGTCTTTTAGATCCCGGATTAAAGAGAACTTGTCACCAAAAAAAATCATCACATGGGGGACTTTTTGTTCCCTATGTGATGAAAAATAAAAAAGTTAAGTAAAAAATCCTTGAAAATTGGAACCACCACCATTTTATTTTCTAGGGTGTCTGCTTTCAGAGAATATGTAATGTTTTGGGGGGAGGGTTTATGTAATCTTCAGGCCTAAAATGATTTTTTTAGTATGTCTGTTAAAAGGGTCCTGGCAGTGAAAAGGTTAAGTAACAAAGTGAATCTATATCAGAGGGGCACAGAAGGTTCCATGGAATACAGAAAACAGTAAATAGGTTGAAGTATTTGTTAACAGAAGGATGTTTACACTGGAGAAGAGGTCCTCTTTGAAGACATCTCCATTTCTGGATAGGATAATACACAGTGACATCACTCCCATCTTTGGATTCTCATTCCTGATCTCCGGTGTTCTCATGGCTCAGAGTTCTTCTTCAAAAACCAAAAGAAAAAAAAAAATCAAAAAGAATTCAATATAAAAAGTCAGTAAATGAACATCATGCATGGAAATCTTATCTCCTGCAGCTTCCCATCCAATAAATATTTCCCAAATCCGTCCTTGGACCTCTGCAGCCTGACCCTTCACCTGAGATTGGCCACTTCCTGGTACGAGAACAAGATGGCGCTTCCTACGTCATCCCTCCCGGACAGATAAGGAAAAGTCCAGGCCAGGAAGTTTGGTGGGGAATAGAAGGACCCCGAGTTCACTTCCAGAAGACCACGTTCCACAGCTGCAGCCAACACGGGTAAATGAAGAACGCGAGGAAGGGGAAGAGCAAGGATCCGTACAGGTAATGGTCCAGCATGCCGCCTGCGATGGCCTGCAGGAAGATCTGCCAGCATTCTAAGAAGGTGACGGGGTATTCGATCAGTTCCCTGTACAGGAAGATGCTGCCGAGGAGGGTGGTCGCCGGCGTCACCAGGACTAGGAGAAGCGCATGAAGAAGCCTGGAAAGAGAGACGGGACATTTTAGGATTCATGTGATCGGAAATGTCTTCTACAGACATCTTCATACTCAGCTTGTACTCCTCTCCCCGGGTTTGGATCTTCTCTGCCTGTCCCTACATTGCTTCCTACTGCAGTTCTACACCTGCTATGACCAAGAAAATTCTGAGATCGATTTTTTTTTAGCACCCAGATACTCACCAACCCGGAACCTTCACTCAACCCTTTGTATGGACTCCATACTGCCTTTAGGACACTAAGGAGGCTCCAAATCCTACTTCTACCTAGAAGGTCCTCAACAGTCACATCATTATACAGGTCCATAGATATTTGGACACAGGCACAATTTTCATAGTTTTGGCTCTGTATGCCAAAAGTATATATGTGTGTGTTATTGTTATCATTCAATTATTAGTATTACATCATGAAAAATGTTATACTTGGACACAGGGACAGTTTTCTTACTTTTGGCTCTGTATGCCACCAGAATAAAATTAAAACAAAACAATCCAATTTAATTTGAAGTGCAGACTTTCAGCTTTAATTCAAGGGGTTGTATAAATAAAGTATAAATTTTAGGAACTGAAACCATTTTTATACACAGCCCCCCCCCCCCCATTTTCAGGGGCTCAAATGTAATTGGACAAATGAATATAATCATAAATAAAATGTTCATTTTTAATATTTTGTTGAGAATCCTTTACTGGCAATGAGTGCCTGAAGTCTGGAACCCATGGACATCACCGAAGACTGGCTTTCCTCCTCTCAGATGCTTTGCCCGGCTCTAACTGCAGATGTCTTCAGGTGTTCTTTGTTTGTGGCTCTTTCTGCCTTTAGTTTTGCAAGTGAAATGCTCAATTGGAATGAGATCAGGTGATTGACTCGGCCATTGCAGAATATTCCACTTCTTTTCCTTCAAAAGCTCCTTTTGCAGTGTGTTTTGGATCATTGTCCATCTGTACTGTGAAGCGCCGTCCAATCAACTTTGCTGCATTTGGCTGAGTCTGGGCTGACAGTATACAATGTCTCACAAAAGTGAGTACACCCCTCACATTTTTGTAAATCTTTTCTTCTATCTTTTCATGTGACAACACTGAAGAAATGACACTTTGCTACAATGTAAAGTAGTGAGTGTACAGCTTGTATAACAGTGTAAATTTGCTGTCCCCTCAAAATAACTCAACACACAGCCATTAATGTCTAAACCGCTGGCAACAAAAGTCAGTACACCCCTAAGTGAAAATCTCCAAATTGGGCCCAATTAGCCATTTTCCCTCCCTGGTGTCATGTGACTTGTTAGTGTTACAAGGTCTCAGGTGTGAATGGGGAGCAGGTGTGTTAAATTTGGTGTTATCACTCTCACTCTCTCATACTGGTCACTGGAAGTACAACATGGCACCTCATGGCAAAGAACTCTCTGAGGATCTGAAAAAAATGAATTGTTGCTCTACATAAAGATGAAAATAAGAAGCACAATAAATCACAAACCCAATAATTCATCTGGCCCTAGGGGTGATAATTATTTAAATACTACTCAATATAATGGTTGGAGGGATGATTATTATCATCATGAGAACTCTGTTCCTACAAACAATCGCTTTGCCCCTTTGTCTGATAGAGATGAACGAGGGTGGGGGGCTTAGGGAACCCCTATGGGGACCTCCTACACAAACACCCACTGGAAACACAATGGGGGGAAAAAAGAAGAGAACGCGAGGAAGGAGATGCCACTAGGTACTGGTATTTATAACATTAGTGGTGCTAAACTATCGGATGATGAATTAAGAGTTCTTGATAAATTTTCTCCAGTTCGGAATTTTAACAAATTCCAGACCTATGCCAATTTACGGAAATTTGTAAAGGACTCTTAATATTAAAAAATCTTTTTTGTCTGAACCCGCTGAAAGGTCTTTTCTAGCCCCAGTTGGGATTCGTTCCAACCTGAGGAACAAATTGGTTTTTAATCCGCCGAATGTTGACACTAAAAACACCGAAGTATCCAAAAATATGGTGTTAAGTGATCTGGAGTCAATGAAAGTTAGAAAAATTAGAGACCCCTCTTTCTTAAAAAAGGGGCATCACTTCTTTAGAGTCCAAAAAAGAGGTGGTGAATCGCCCAGCTGATAAGGGGGGAGGTTTAGTAGTGATAGGGAAGGAATTTTACAAATAGGGGAAATGGGTCACCTATTGGGGGACGCTAACACATATAGATTACTGAAAAGTGATCCTATTTTTGAGATTAACCGCTTGCCGACCGGCACGGCTGGGCGAAACGATGTTACCTTACGTCGCTTTGCCTTTTGGCCACTAGGAGCGCGTGCCAGGGGCCGATGCGAGTGCCCGGCGGGTGCGATGACTGCCAGGCTCCTGCGATCGCTCGTGACAGAGTGAGAACCGGGATCTGTGTGTGTAAACACACAAATTCCGGTTCTCTCAGGGGAGAGGAGACAGATTGTGTGTTCCTACCAAGTATGAACACAGATCTCTCTCTCTCCTCCTAGACAGTCCCATCCCCCCACAGTTAGAACACATCCAGGGAACACAGATAAGCCCTTGATCACCCCCTAGTGTTTAACCTCTTCCCTGTCAGTGACATTTATACAGTAATCAGTGCATTTTTATAGCTATGATCGCTGTATAATTGTCCATGGTGTCAAAAATATCCGATCTGTCCACCGCCATATCGCAGTCCCGACAAAAATCACAGATCGCCACAATTACTAGTAATAAAAATAAATAATAAAAATGCCATAAATCTATCCCCTATTTTGTAGATGTGATAACTTTTGCGCAAACCAATCAATATACGATTATTGCGATTTTTATTTTATTTTATTGTTGCCCGTGGTTTAGACATTAATGGCTGTGTGTTTAGTTATTTTTAGGGGACAGCAAATTTACACTGTTATACAAGCTGTACACTCACTACTTTACATTGTAGACAAGTGTCATTTCTTCAGTGTTGTCACATGAAAAGATAGAAGAAAAGATTTACAAAAATGTGACTGAGGGGTGTACTTACTTTTGTAAGATACTGTATCTCTAAACACTCCGGCTGCTTCTGTCACATCATCAATAACCACCAATGACCCAGTGCCACCGGAAGCCATACATGCCCATCTCATCACACTGCAAGCTCCACCATGTGACCACAGATGACGTTGTGTGCTTTGGATCATGAGCTCTTCCAAGTCTTCTCCACACTTTTTTCTTCCTGTCATTCTGGTACAGATTAATCTTAGTTTTATCTGTCCAAAGAATGCTTTTCCAGAACTGCTCTGGCTTTTTTAGATGTTTTTTAGGTAAAGTCTAATCTGTATTTTCTATTCTTCAGTCTTATGAATGGTTTGCACCTTGTGGTGAACCCTCTGTATTTGCTCTTGTAAAGTCTTCTCTTAATTGAAGACTTTGATAACGATAGGCCCACCTCCTGTAGAATGTCCTTCACTTGTCTCCACCTCCTGGAGAGTGTCCTTCACTTGTCTCCACCTCCTGGAGAGTGTCCTTCACTTGTCTCCACCTCCTGGAGAGTGTCCTTCACTTGTCTCCACCTCCTGGAGAGTGTCCTTCACTTGTCTGGATGTTGTGAATGGGTTTTTCTTTACCATAGAGAGGATCCTGCGATCATCCATCACTGTTGTCTTCCATGGACGTCCAGGACTTTTTATGTTGCTGAGCTCACCAGTGCGTTCTTCTTTCCTCAGAATGTACCAAACTGTTGATTTGGCCACTCCTAATGTTGCTGCTATCTCTCTGATGCATTTGTTTGGTTTTTGAAGCCTTACAATGGCCTGTTTCACTTGCATGGACAGCTCCTTTGAACACATTATGTAGGTGCACAGCAATAGATTCCAAATGCAAATACCACACTTAGACTCAACTCCAGACCTTTTACCAGCTTAATTGATGAAGAAATAACAAAAGAGTAGCTCACACCTGGCCATGAAACAGCTTTTGATGCAATTGTACAATTACTTTTGGTCCCTTGAAAAAGGGGGGATTATAAGAACTGTAATTCCTAAACCCTTCCTCTGATTTGAATGTACACACCCTCAAATTAAACCTGAGAGTGTGCAGTTTACAGCCCATATCCATTATATAACTATAGCTTGAACATGTTTTGGTAAATACAGTAATACCTCGGATTGCAAGTAACGCGGTTTACGAGCGTTTCGCAATACAAGCTATTATTTTTTTTAAATCCTGAGCAGGATTCAAGTCTCTGGGGTGTGCAGTACCGCATTTGGCCAGAGGTGCGGGGGCGCCGGTGAAACTCGGAGCTGCTCCAAAACACTCAGTTTCCAAGTGTCTCCGAGTGCATCCGAGCGGTCTCTGAGTGTTTCCGACGCCCCCCCCATCTCTGGTCACATGCAGTATTGCATACACTAGCAGAGCCACTAGAACAAATTAGCTGAATTTCCATTGACTCCTATAGAGAAACTCACTTTGATATATGAGTGCTTGAGTCATCATCAATCTGCAGCCTCCTTATATCTCCACTTTAACATTCAGATACAAACCCAACTGCAACCTTCACTCATACTTTTTTGCATTGGTTTCTTATTGCCTTCAAGACACTGTTCCAAATCCAACTGTAACCCTAAGATATCTTCATTAGTCTGTCACCTCTTTATATTCTCACTCTGTCCCTTAGATACACACATATCTGGAACTTTCATTGCACCTCCTTCCATGGGCTCCTTATTGCCTTCAGGAAAAAAGTTCCAAATCCTACTTTAACCTCTAAAAAATCCAGATCAGTCTGCCACCTTCTTATATCTCTTCTCTAACCCTGAGGTACAAACCCAACTGGAACCTTCACTCCACCTCTCTGCATGGGCTCCTTATTGCCTTCAAGTCCTCATCAATCTGGCACCTCCTTTATCTACATTGTAGCCCTTAGATACCCAACTGGAACCTTCACTCCATCTCTCTGCATGGGCTCCATATTGCCCTCAAGTCCTCATCAATCTGGCACCTCCTTTATCTACATTGTAGCCCTTAGATACCCAACTGGAACCTTCACTCCACTTCTCTGCATGGGCTCCATATTACCTTCAGAACACAGCACCAAACCCTGCACCAACCCAAGAAGTCCTCATCTGTGTGCCACCTCCTTATGTCTCCCCTCTAACCCTTGGATAAAAAGCCATCTGAAACCTTCACTTCATCCCCTTCTATTGGCTTCCTTTTGCATCTGGACACAGTTCCATATACTACTTCAACTTCCATATACTACCTCAACTTTGAAAGTCCTCATCAACCTGCCACCTCCTTATATCACCACTCTAACCCTTACACCCTTCACTCCACTCCCTTACATGGGGTAAACAGCTCCAAACCCTACTTTAACCTAGAAAGTCTTCCTTGATCTGCCACCTCTTTGTATCTCCACTTTAGCCCTTAGATATGAACCCATCTGGAACCTTCACTCCACCTCTCTCGATGGACTCTTTACTGTCTTCAGGACACAGCTCCAAATCCCACACCAACCTAGAAAGTCATCATCATTGTTCCTGGTTATCTAGAGCCACCGGTTCTCATCTCTGACTTATCACTTATAGGAGTATATTTCTTGCAGTATCATGGAGGTGACACTTACTTAGGCCCCACAGGCTGGACCACGGCAGCCACGGGTACAATGGTGACGGCCAGAATGAAGCCCAGGGAGAAGTTGATGACAGCGATACAGCCCAACAGGACAGCCAGATATAAGAGCGAGATGAGCTTGAGGGTCATCCATCCCTTGTCCGAGCCGCTGCCAGTCAGAACTCTGTGGAGGGACAACAGAGTGAGATAGTTCCACCATTTACTCTACTGTGTGCCAAGTAACATGAAATCTGACCTCTGGTTTTGCTATACAGTCTCATTCATGCTGCTGCATCTTAATGATGTTAAATAAATGGAAAAGTCCAACAGGCCAGAGCTGGAAGCTTGGAGGGGGAGGGGAGATCCCTTTACTGCCCTGATAGGGAGCACAGCAGCACCATCTGCAACTGAATTATGAGTTTTAGGCTGAATTCACGCCTGAGCGCAGCGTCTTTAAGCACCTTTCCTGCATTTTGTCGGGCGTTTTTGCTCGTTTGTATGCAGCGTTTTTTGGGCTTTGGCGTTTTTTTTTATTAGCCAATAGAGAAAACTGTTATCTGTTGCATCATTTGTTGCTAGGTATTTCAGCGTTTATTAGCTTTTATTTCTTCTTTTATTATTGTTCATTTATTATAATGTTTTTTTTTGTTAGGGTAAGGGGTTCAAGTTCAGTTTAGGTTAGGTTTAGGATTAGGATTAGGAGTTGGGGTTGGGGTTAGGGTTATTTATTATTATTTTATTTTATTTATTATTATTATTATATGAAAAATAATAAAATGAATAAATAAATGTAAAACAAATACACAAATAAATAAAAATAATCATAAATAAACAATAAATAAATAATTAACCCTCAACTTTAAACCTTACCCCTTAAAAAAATAAAATAATAATAAATAACTAAACACGCTAACAAAAAAAATGATTATTATCATCAATAATGTGTTTTTTTGTTCGAGTTTAGGTGTTATTTTATTAATAATAATAATAATAATAATATATTTAATATATTTTAAGGTTAGAGGTTATTATTTATTAATGTATTATTGCATATTAATCGTTTATTTTACTTATTTGTGATGATTTTTAGTTATGTGTATGTATTTTACACTTATTTATTCATATATTATTACTATTTTTTACTTTTTTTCATTTGAGCCGAAAAATTGCAAAAACGCATGAATGTTGAGTTTCCATTCATTTCTATGGGAATACAAACGCACCAGAAAACGCCCAAATCTGCCCGAACTTCAGAACTTGTTTGAGCTTCAGGCGACGTGGAGTGGAGATGTGAACCGTCTCCATAGAGAATAAATTGATTTTTTTTTTTTCCTCCAGTGTTTTTGAGCTTCAAGCTATCGCTGTGGTGTGAATGGGGCCTTAAGGTGGACCGGCCCTTCACCACGTGCCCCTCCAGCTTCCATGGACTAGAACTCCACTGTGCCCAGGCAGCCGCTTGGTGCCCATACCTGTGTGTGTTGTGGGGCAGCGCCAGCCCAGCCACGTATATAGCGATGGCGATCAGCACCACGGCCTCGGACTCGGACACGGGGAAGTGATCGGTGGCCATCTCCTGGCTCATCACCGGTAAGTAGTAGAGGCTGAGGCCGGTAGCGTGGCAGATGACAATCGGGGTGGCCAGAGACAGGATGCTGGGCCTGGTGTCCTAGACAAAGGAAGACATAAAAACACAAAAATACTCAGCAAAACGGGTCCAGGGACTCCCCGCACTTTACATACATGAGGGCATCAGTCCCCCCAAGGGCAGTACCCGCCCATAATGTGCCCCAGGGCAGTACCCACCCATAATGTGCCCCAGGGCAGTACCCACCCATAATGTGCCCCAGGGCAGTACCCGGACCCCTTTACCCCCTTTTATGGCCAATTATTTGCATATAAGCCTTCAATTTCTTCAGTCATTTCTCCGGTTAGGCTAGCTGTAGCAATAAATGAGATTATGTGGGTCAGCGATAACAAAAAGGCAGATTGACGAACAAGTACCGTATATATTCGAGTATAAGCCGATCCGAATATAAGCCGGGGCACCTAATTTTACCACAAAGAAATGGGAAAACTTATTGACTCGAGTATAATCCTAGGGTGAGAAATGCGCAGCTACTGTAAGTGGAAAAGAGGGTCAACAATGCCCATTTGCAGCCTCACTGTGCCCATTTGCAGCCATAGGTCCCCCGAACTTCAAACTCGGTAGTTAAGGGTTCCTAGATGCCCCCCTAGCTGCAGCCAAAATTTGGGGTCTCTGGACCCAAAGGGTCCCGAAATGACATTGCTGCAGATGGACACAGTTGACCGACTTTGGGGCCATGTATCTCGGGGCCACTTGGTACTAGGAACCCCAAATTTGATGTGCAAACCCAGTGGAAATAGCACTACAACATATCCCAAGCTGAGGTTCCTAGAACCAAGTGGCCCCGAGATACGGGGCCCCAAATTTGGTTCAGAAAATGTCAAGCACTTTTCTGCAGCAGAGAATGACATTTTCCGAACCGAATTTGGGGCCCCGTATATCGGGGCCACTTGGTGCTAGGAACCCCAGCTTTGGATATGTTGTAGTGCTATGTCTATTGAGTTTGCATTTAAAATTTGGGGTTCCTAGCACCAAGCGGCCCCGAGATACGGGGCCCCAAATTTGGTTCAGAAAATGACAAGCACTTTTCTGCAGCAAAGAATGACATTTTCCGAAACGACTTTGGGGCCCCGTATTTTGGGGCCACTTGGTGCTAGGAACCCCAGCTTTGGATATGTTGTAGCGCTAGGTCCACTGGGCTTGCACAAATTTGGGGTTCCTAGCCTCAAGTGGCCCCGAGATATGGGGCCCCAAAATCGGTTTGGAAAATGTCATTCTTTGCACCAGAAAAGTGCTTGACTCGAGTATAAGCCGAGGGGGGGAGTTTTCAGTACAAAAAAAAAAATGTGCTGATAAAACTCGGCTTATACTCGAGTATATACGGTAACAAAATCCTGAATAAATGGTAGACTGGAGGTGGAGGGAAATAGTCCAATAATGTCCTTGGAGGGTGAACACATTCATTGCAGCTCCTCTGAGGCTGAAGGAATCTCTAAATATATAAAGAAACACCAGAGGGCGCTAATCTAAGACTCGGTTCACACTACCGCGACTTGGGATCCGGCTTGTCAGACCTCAAGTCACCCCAAGTCGCTTGACATCAGAAATTGCATTCTAGTCAATGAGAGCCGTCTTAATGAACAGTACTGAAGTTGCTCCGACTTCAGAAAAGGTTCCTGTACTACTTCAAGGCGACTTCTAGGCGACCTGTACCCATTGATTTCAATGGAAGTCGCCTCCAAGTCGGATCTCCATCTATATTGAAGCGACTTTACAGGAAAAGAAATTAGTTTACCCAGGAAAACCCCTCCCTCCCGGGGAGCTGAGTATTCTGTGATTGGCCACGGCCAACGTCGCCTGTCCTGGAGGAAACTTTAAGTCGCGTTTGTAAGTTGCTTAAAGTCGCCTCCAAATCGCCTTGCAAAGTGGCGCTGTAAGTCAGGTGGCCTCTGTGTGAACCGAGCCCAAGCGTAGTAATGCACAAAAACCTTTATTAGATAAAACACAAAGTAGCAGCTCACATATGGTGATAAATTGGGCGCATATGACAAATACGTGACCCACGGTTGGTGGATTTGGTCCAGGAGCTGTAGGGGGCGCCACTGCTGGCTGCACTGAGCATGTAAATGTGACCGCCTACAGTCCACCAGTCCCAGGTCCAGACAAGGTGGAGGGAGGAGCTATCCATAGCATTGTTGGGACGGATTGGAGATAGTGTAAGAACCATGAAGAGGGCGGGGTCAGCGGGGACTTCAGTGGGATCAGAGAAGGACAATTATAAAGAGCTGACAATTATCGGTCATACAATGTGGTCACCTCCTAATTATTGTCTAGAATTCCACTTCAAAAGAGGGTCAACAGTGCTGGGTGGAAGGGGGAGGGGCAGCTCCACAGGAAGTTTTGAATGTTAAATTAAACTGTATGTAGGAATGTAGCCACCCTGCCTTGGTCCCACTGTATGCAAGAACATAGCCACCCTGCCATAGTCCCACTGTATGTAGGAATGTAGCCACCCTTCCTTGGTCCCACTGTACATAGGAATGTAGCCACTCTGCCATAGTCCCACTGTACATAGGAATGTAGCCACTCTGCCATAGTCCCACTGTATGTAGGAATGTAGCCACCCTTCCTTGGTCCCACTGTACATAGGAATGTAGCCACTCTGCCATAGTCTCACTGTATGTAGGAATGTAGCCACCCTTCCTTGGTCCCACTGTACATAGGAATGTAGCCACTCTGCCATAGTCCCACTGTACATAGGAATGTAGCCACTCTGCCATAGTCCCACTGTATGTAGGAATGTAGCCACCCTTCCTTGGTCCCACTGTACATAGGAATGTAGCCACTCTGCCATAGTCTCACTGTATGTAGGAATGTAGCCACCCTGCCTTGGTCCCACTGTGCATAGGAATGTAGCCACTCTGCCATAGTCTCACTGTATGTAGGGATGTAGCCACCCTGCCTTGGTCCCGCCGTATGTAAGAGCATAGCCAACCACTCTTGGTCCCACTGTATGCAGAAACTTAGCCACCCTCTCTTGGTCACAATGTATGTGGGAACGTAGCCACTCTGCCATAGTCCCACTGTATGTAGGAATGTAGCCACCCTCTCTTGGTCCCACTCTATGTAGGAACGTAGCCACTCTGCCCTGGTCCCACTCTAATTAGGAATGTAGTCACCCTGCCTGAGTTCCCCTGTATATAGGAACGTAGCCACGCTGCCCTGGACCTCACTGTATGTAGGGATGTAACCACCCTGCCTTGAGCCCACTGTATGTTGGACGTAGCCACCCTCTCTTGGTCCCACTCTATGTAGGAACGTAGCCACTCTGCCCTGGTCCCACTGTATGTAGGGATGTAGCCACCCTCTCTTGGTCCCACTCTATGTAGGAACATAGCCACCCTGCCTTGAGCCCACTGTATGTAGCCACCCTGCCTGGGTTCCCCTGTATATAGGAACGTAGCCACCCTACCCTGGTCTCACTGTATGTAGGGATGTAGCCACCCTCTCTTGGTCCCACTCTATGTAGGAACGTAGCCACCCTGCCTTGAGCCCACTGTATGTAGGAATGTAGCCACCCTGCCTGGGTTCCCCTGTATATAGGAACGTAGCCACCCTACCCTGGTCTCACTGTATGTAGGGATGTAGCCACCCTGCCTTGGTCCCGCCATATGTAAGAGCATAGCCAACCACTCTTGGTCCCACTGTATGTTGGAACGTAGCCACCCTTCCTTGGTCCCACTGTATACAGAAACTTAGCCACCCTGCCTTGGTCCCACTGTATGTAGGAACGTAGCCACCCTCTCTTGGTCACAATGTATGTAGGAACGTAGCCACTCTGCCATAGTCCCATTGTATGTAAGAATGTAGCCACCCTGCCTGAGTTCCCCTGTATATAGGAACGTAGCCACCCTGCCCTGGACCTCACTGTATGTAGGGATGTAGCCACCCTCTCTTGGTCCCACTCTATGTAGGAACGTAGCCACCCTGCCTTGAGCCCACTGTATGTAGGAATGAAGCCCCCCTGCCTGGGTTCCCCTGTATGTAGGAACGTAGCCACCCTACCCTGGTCTCACTGTATATAGGAACGTAGCCACCCTACCCTGGTCTCACTGTATATAGGAACGTAGCCACCCTACCCTGGTCTCACTGTATATAGAAACGTAGCCACCCTACCCTGGTCTCACTGTATGTAGCCACCCTCTCTTGGTCACACTGTATTTAGGTACATAGCCACCCTCTCTTTGGTCCCACTCTATGTAGGAATGTAGCCACCCTCTCTTGGTCCCAGTGTATGTAGGATATGATTTGGTTCAGTCATATGACTTCTCCCCATCCCCCCATGAGGGATCAGTACCTGCTCCATGTCCCCGGCTCCGTCCTCGGTCCCGGACTCGGATCGGCTCAGCTTGATCCACAGATCCAGAGACTGAGACTCCGCTAAGGAAATAGAACAACGTAATATAAGTCCCTCCCCCAAATCTACCCAACCAATCGCTATCCCCGCCCAACCAGCTGAGAAAGGATACTCGGAGGATGAGGATGAGGATGATGAAGCCGATGGCCGGCATATAAATCCCGATGGACACAAAGCGGGAGAGGGAGGGCAGCAGGTAGAAGAAGTACGACTGATGGAGCCGCTCTGATAGGTTGTTCAGTTTGCGGAACATTCCTTCTATGGTCCTGTGGGGGGCGGTACAAGACAGGAGAGTCATACAAGTGTACATACAGGAGATTACAGCACTACCCCCTGGACACTCAGCAGAACTACAAGCACAGCACCACTCCCTGGACACTCAGCAGAACTACAAGCACAGCACCACTCCCTGGACACTCAGCAGAACTACAAGCACAGCACCACCTCCTGGACACTCAGCAGAACTACAGGCACAGCACCACCCCCTGGACACTCAGCAGAACTACAGGCACAGCACCACCTCCTGGACACTCAGCAGAACTACAGGCACAGCACCACCTCCTGGACACTCAGCAGAACTACAGGCACAGCACCACCTCCTGGACACTCAGAACTACAAGCACCTCCTGGACACTCAGCAGAACTACAAGCACAGCAGCACCCCCTGGACACTCAGCAGAACTACAAGCACAGCACCACCTCCTGGACACTGAGCAGAACTACAGGCACAGCACCACCTCCTGGACACTCAGCAGAACTACAAGCACAGCACCACCTCCTGGACACTCAGCAGAACTACAAGCACAGCACCACCCCCTGGACACTCAGCAGAACTACAAGCACAGCACCACCCCCTGGACACTCAGCAGAACTACAAGCACAGCACCACTCCCTGGACACTCAGCAGAACTACAAGCACAGCACCACCTCCTGGACACTCAGCAGAACTACAGGCACAGCACCACCTCCTGGACACTCAGCAGAACTACAGGCACAGCACCACCTCCTGGACACTCAGCAGAACTACAGGCACAGCACCACCTCCTGGACACTCAGAACTACAAGCACCTCCTGGACACTCAGCAGAACTACAAGCACAGCAGCACCCCCTGGACACTCAGCAGAACTACAAGCACAGCACCACCTCCTGGATACTGAGCAGAACTACAGGCACAGCACCACCTCCTGGACACTCAGCAGAACTACAAGCACAGCAGCACCTCCTGGACACTCAACAGAACTACAAGCACAGCAGCACCCCCTGGACACTCAGCAGAACTACAGGCACAGCACCACCTCCTGGACACTCAGCAGAACTACAGGCACAGCAGCACCCCCTGGACACTCAGCAGAACTACAGGCACAGCAGCACCCCCTGGACACTCAGAACTACAGGCACAGCACCACCTCCTGGACACTCAGCAGAACTACAAGCACAGCAGCACCCCCTGGAAACTCAGCAGAACTACAAGCACAGCACCACCTCCTGGACACTGAGCAGAACTACAGGCACAGCACCACCTCCTGGACACTCAGCAGAACTACAAGCACAGCAGCACCTCCTGGACACTCAACAGAACTACAGGCACAGCACCACCCCCTGGACACTCAGCAGAACTACAGGCACAGCACCACCTCCTGGACACTCAGCAGAACTACAAGCACAGCACCACTCCCTGGACACTCAGCAGAACTACAAGCACAGCACCACCTCCTGGACACTCAGCAGAACTACAGGCACAGCACCACCCCCTGGACACTCAGCAGAACTACAGGCACAGCACCACCTCCTGGACACTCAGCAGAACTACAGGCACAGCACCACTCCCTGGACACTCAGCAGAACTACAGGCACAGCACCACCCCCTGGATACTCAGCAGAACTACAGGCACAGCACCACTCCCTGGACACTCAGCAGAACTACAAGCACAGCACCACCCCCTGGACACTCAGCAGAACTACAGGCACAGCACCACCTCCTGGACACTCAGCAGAACTACAGGCACAGCACCACCTCCTGGACACTCAGAACTACAAGCACCTCCTGGACACTCAGCAGAACTACAGGCACAGCACCACCTCCTGGACACTCAGCAGAACTACAAGCACAGCACCACCTCCTGGACACTCAGCAGAACTACAGGCACAGCACCACCTCCTGGACACTCAGCAGAACTACAGGCACAGCACCACCTCCTGGACACTCAGAACTACAAGCACCTCCTGGACACTCAGCAGAACTACAGGCACAGCACCACCTCCTGGACACTCAGCAGAACTACAGGCACAGCACCACCTCCTGGACACTCAGCAGAACTACAGGCACAGCACCACCTCCTGGACACTCAGCAGAACTACAAGCACAGCACCACCTCCTGGACACTCAGCAGAACTACAGGCACAGCACCACCTCCTGGACACTCAGCAGAACTACAGGCACAGCAGCACCCCCTGGACACTCAGCAGAACTACAGGCACAGCACCACCTCCTGGACACTCAGCAAAACTGGAAACACACTTGTAAAGTTGCTCAAACTTCTACCCAAAGGTAAAAGGTACAGGGAATGAAAAGATACGCTCCCTGAAATAAACAGGTAAAATAGTTTCTGGGTAATTAGGTTGTTCCGTGTCTCTCATTGTGGGCTGCCATGGGTACTCACTGTCCAATGGTGACCATGTCGTATTTGTATTGGCGGAAGCTGTTGATGCCGCGCAGGGTAATGGCTTCGATGTGGTATCGGAGGAAGAGGCCGTGGTCCCCCTGCGGCCGGCCGGAACCCTGCTTCAGGACCATCAGCATCATCGTCTGCAGGTTGTGGATGTACCCGGGCAAAGTGTCATAGTCATTCCGCTGCAGCTGCACAACACAGACACAAAGCAGCACATTATATAAAGAACATTCCCATAAGATCATACCATGTCTATACAGGACCAACTTAGCTTTACCTGCCCCTCCTCCACAGATTTATGCCCTGTGCGCCCCTCTGTGACAAGCAGATCCTCCTCTTCAGGGGTCTCCCAGCCAGGATCTGCTGCTTCCACATAGGTGTGCTGCACCCTCCATTCATTCCTATGGAAAGCCCATCGTCTTCCCCATGGAAAGCCCATCGTCTTCCCCATGGAAAGCCCATCGTCTTCCCCATGGAAAGCCCATCGTCTTCCCATCATTTTCCCATGGAAAGCCCATCATCTTCCTATGGAAAGCCCATCATCTTCCTATGGAAAGCCCATCATCTTCCTATGGAAAGCCCATCATCTTCCTATGGAAAGCCCATCATCTTCCTATGGAAAGCCCATCATCTTCCCATGGAAATGCCATCATCTTCCCATGGAAATGCCATCATCTTCCCATGGAAAGCCCATCATCTTCCCATGGAAAGCCCATCATCTTCCCCATGGAAAGCCCATCGTCTCCCCATGGAAAGCCCATCGTCTTCCCCATGGAAAGCCCATCGTCTCCCCATGGAAAGCCCATCGTCTTCCCATCATCTTCCTATGGAAAGCCCATCATCTTCCTATGGAAAGCCCATCATCTTCCTATGGAAAGCCCATCATCTTCCTATGGAAAGCCCATCATCTTCCTATGGAAAGCCCATCATCTTCCTATGGAAAGCCCATCATCTTCCTATGGAAAGCCCATCATCTTCCCATGGAAATGCCATCATCTTCCCATGGAAATGCCATCATCTTCCCATGGAAAGCCCATCATCTTCCCATGGAAAGCCCATCATCTTCCCATGGAAAGCCCATCATCTTCCCATGGAAAGCCCATCTTCTTCCCATGGAAAGCCCATCATCTTCCCATGGAAAGCCCATCATCTTCCCATGGAAAGCCCATCATCTTCCCATGGAAAGCCCATCATCTTCCCATGGAAAACCCATCATATTCCCATACAGCAGACTGACTCTTCAATAGGAATAAGTAGAATTGTTCATGCACAGAAGCCCAGCCTGGCCAGGAGATGGTCCCAGCAAAGATCCCACAGGAGTCGGGACTGGCATATAAAACACTGGGGAGGGGACCTGGGGGTCAGATAAGCTAATAAAACAGCCAATCAGTTGTACTCTTGTGCTAACATGCTGATTGGAGGAGAGAGCTGTTGTGGTTTAATAATATAAAGGATCATAGAGACAGATAGAAGAGGAAGGATAGGATGAGGCCATGGTTACTTATCAGGTCAGAGGTCACATGGACAGATATGAGAGTTAGGATTGGAGAAGGCGGTGATGAGAGGTCATATAGCGGGATAAGAGAAGAGATTGGAGGAGTCAGTGGTGATGTAGAAGGTCAGAGGTCATATAGCGGGATAAGAGAAGAGATTGGAGGAGTCAGTGGTGATGTAGAAGGTCAGAGGTCATAGAGCGAGATAAGAGAAGGGATTGGAGGAGTCAGTGGTGATGTAGAAGGTCAGAGGTCACTTACTTTGCCTTGGATGGTGCACAGCAGTTGGTTCTTCTGGCAGAAGGCGAGGAAGAGGTTGACCATGTCCAGGTTGGGTAGCTGTCCGTTGAGTCCTTCCACCACGACATCAAAGCTGGTGATGACATCACTACTAATCTCCAGGGATATGGCTGCCTGAATGGCGCCCGCCCGTCCCATCATCACCGATGACTTTATCTCTGGAGGGGGAGGAGACAAGGTAGTATATCGATCCCGCGTTGTATCAATCCGTGGGATTCATCTAATCATAATTATATTAATAAATGTATCGGATTGTGGGCCCTCACCCCCTACCTGTGACATTGACATCATGGTAACCCTCCAGCCACGCCTCCATCCCGATCAGGTCATGTTCATTCACCAGGAAGATGATGTCCTTGGCCCAGTAGATCTGCCCTGTACAAACACACCGGGACATTAATTCCACATAGGACGACCAAGCAACTGGATACACAGCAGACACACATACGGTGGGTGTGACCCGCCCCGTCCAATACAAGATCTGTCATCTGACCGAGTACAGACTCCCAGCCCACCTACCACTGGCCCCATCCGCCCTCTACTGGTCACACAGTCAGGGAGAAGAGCGCCCTCTACTGGTCACACAGCGCCCTCTGATGGTCACGCGGTGGGGGAGAAGGGCGCCCTCTGATGGTCACGCGGTGGGGGAGAAGGGCGCCCTCTGATGGTCACGCGGTGGGGGAGAAGGGCGCCCTCTGATGGTCACGCGGTGGGGGAGAAGGGCGCCCTCTGATGGTCACGCGGTGGGGGAGAAGGGCGCCCTCTGATGGTCACGCGGTGGGGGAGAAGGGCGCCCTCTGATGGTCACGCGGTGGGGGAGAAGGGCGCCCTCTGATGGTCACGCGGTGGGGGAGAAGGGCGCCCTCTGATGGTCACGCGGTGGGGGAGAAGGGCGCCCTCTGATGGTCACGCGGTGGGGGAGAAGAGCGCCCTCTGATGGTCACGCGGTGGGGGAGAAGAGCGCCCTCTGATGGTCACGCGGTGGGGGAGAAGAGCGCCCTCTGATGGTCACGCGGTGGGGGAGAAGAGCGCCCTCTGATGGTCACGCGGTGGGGGAGAAGAGCGCCCTCTGATGGTCACGCGGTGGGGGAGAAGAGCGCCCTCTGATGGTCACGCGGTGGGGGAGAAGAGCGCCCTCTGATGGTCACGCGGTGGGGGAGAAGAGCGCCCTCTGATGGTCACGCGGTGGGGGAGAAGAGCGCCCTCTGATGGTCACGCGGTGGGGGAGAAGAGCGCCCTCTGATGGTCACGCGGTGGGGGAGAAGAGCGCCCTCTGATGGTCACGCGGTGGGGGAGAAGAGCGCCCTCTGATGGTCACGCGGTGGGGGAGAAGAGCGCCCTCTGATGGTCACGCGGTGGGGGAGAAGAGCGCCCTCTGATGGTCACGCGGTGGGGGAGAAGAGCGCCCTCTGATGGTCACGCGGTGGGGGAGAAGAGCGCCCTCTGATGGTCACGCGGTGGGGGAGAAGAGCGCCCTCTGATGGTCACGCGGTGGGGGAGAAGAGCGCCCTCTGATGGTCACGCGGTGGGGGAGAAGAGCGCCCTCTGATGGTCACGCGGTGGGGGAGAAGAGCGCCCTCTGATGGTCACGCGGTGGGGGAGAAGAGCGCCCTCTGATGGTCACGCGGTGGGGGAGAAGAGCGCCCTCTGATGGTCACGCGGTGGGGGAGAAGAGCGCCCTCTGATGGTCACGCGGTGGGGGAGAAGAGCGCCCTCTGATGGTCACGCGGTGGGGGAGAAGAGCGCCCTCTGATGGTCACGCGGTGGGGGAGAAGAGCGCCCTCTGATGGTCACGCGGTGGGGGAGAAGAGCGCCCTCTGATGGTCACGCGGTGGGGGAGAAGAGCGCCCTCTGATGGTCACGCGGTGGGGGAGAAGAGCGCCCTCTGATGGTCACGCGGTGGGGGAGAAGAGCGC
The DNA here is from genome assembly GCA_037952835.1 of Lithobates septentrionalis. NCBI lineage: Eukaryota > Metazoa > Chordata > Amphibia > Anura > Ranidae > Lithobates > Lithobates septentrionalis. The sequence goes on along the minus strand of JBBDGP010005198.1, from coordinate 26,877 downwards.
CCTCTGATGGTCACGCGGTGGGGGAGAAGAGCGCCCTCTGATGGTCACGCGGTGGGGGAGAAGAGCGCCCTCTGATGGTCACGCGGTGGGGGAGAAGAGCGCCCTCTGATGGTCACGCGGTGGGGGAGAAGAGCGCCCTCTGATGGTCACGCGGTGGGGGAGAAGAGCGCCCTCTGATGGTCACGCGGTGGGGGAGAAGAGCGCCCTCTGATGGTCACGCGGTGGGGGAGAAGAGCGCCCTCTGATGGTCACGCGGTGGGGGAGAAGAGCGCCCTCTGATGGTCACGCGGGGGAGAAGAGCGCCCTCTGATGGTCACGCGGGGGAGAAGAGCGCCCTCTGATGGTCACACGGGGGAGAAGAGCGCCCTCTGATGGTCACACGGGGGAGAAGAGCGCCCTCTGATGGTCACACGGGGGAGAAGAGCGCCCTCTGATGGTCACACAGGGAGAAGAGCGCCCTCTGGTGGTCACACAGGGAGAAGAGCGCCCTCTGGTGGTCACACAGGGAGAAGAGCGCCCTCTGGTGGTCACACAGGGAGAAGAGCGCCCTCTGGTGGTCACACAGGGAGAAGAGCGCCCTCTGGTGGTCACACAGGGAGAAGAGCGCCCTCTGGTGGTCACATGGGGTATAATCCAGGTTTACCTCTGAAGTAAGATGCCAGGGATAAGAGGAGCCCCACAGCCTGGTTGTTATTCTGCCCCTCACTGCAGGGAACGCTGAGGACCAGGGACTCTGTGCTGGCAGCACGAGGGGCCCGCAGGATGCCGTACACATTGGTACCCTTCACCATCTGTAAAGGAGAGCAACAAATATGTCAAGTCATCTCCTATTACACCCCCATAGATATATATAGAATGATAATGTCCCATAAAGCAAGCAAGGCGCTGGTTACAAGGGGCAGCACCCTGTACAGCACCATGTTCTCTCCTCCCACTCGCCATGATCTGCCTGCATTGCATAGAGAAGCACAGAGACCCGGTGAAGATATCTCATGATAATAGAAAGTTCTAATAATAATTGATATGTAGAGAGAAGACACCCGCAGTGTCCGAGCCCCGCATCGGTCATACATACGAATCTCTCGGTGGCCTCATCAGGGAAGGGAAGATTCCGGACGAAGCTCTGTGTGTACACCTCCAGGCCCATCCCCCGCATCGTCCTCTCCAACCAGGACACAGGAGACCCCCTGAGACACAGAAACCAGACAGTCAGAACCCCAACAACACAACAAGGCTGATCAATGATAGAAACCTTTATAAAAAGAGGACCCGTCACCCCCTCTTCTCATGTCCAGGGATGTCACTGACTCCTCCCCCTTCTACAAAGTTACAATGTACAGTCTGATCACGGGGGGAGGGGAGACTGAGGAAATGACTCCTCCTCCTTCTACAAAGTTACAATGTACAGTCTGATCACTGGGGGAGGGGAGACTGAGGAAATGACTCCTCCCCCTTCTACAAAGTTACAATGTACAGTGTGATCAGTGGGGGAGGGGAGACTGAGGACATGACTCCTCCCCCTTCTACAAAGTTACAATGTACAGTCTAATCACTGGGGGAGGAGACTGAGGAAATGACTCCTCCCCCTTCTACAGTTACAATGTACAGTCTGTTTAGTGGGGGAGGGGAGACTGAGGACATGACTCCTCCTCCTTCTACAAAGTTCCAATGTACAGTCTGATCAGTGGGGGAGGGGAGACTGAGGAAATGACTCCTCCTCCTTCTACAAAGTTACAATGTACAGTCTGATCAGTGGGGGAGGGGAGACTGAGGAAATGACTCCTCCTCCTTCTACAAAGTTACAATGTACAGTCTGATCACTGGGGGAGGAGACTGAGGAAATGACTCCTCCCCCTTCTAGAAAGTTCCAATGTACAGTCTGTTCAGTGGGGGAGGGGAGACTGAGGAAATGACTCGTCCCCCTTCTATAAAGTTCCAATGTACAGTGTGATCAGTGGGGGAGGGGAGACTGAGGACATGACTCCTCCCCCTTCTATAAAGTTCCAATGTACAGTCTGTTCAGTGGGGGAGGGGAGACTGAGGAAATGACTCGTCCCCCTTCTATAAAGTTCCAATGTACAGTGTGATCAGTGGGGGAGGGGAGACTGAGGACATGACTCCTCCCCCTTCTATAAAGTTCCAATGTACAGTCTGTTCAGTGGGGGAGGGGAGACTGAGGAAATGACTCCTCTCCCTTCTAGAAAGTTCCAATGTACAGTGTGATCAGTGGGGGAGGGGAGACTGAGGACATGACTCCTCCCCCTTCTATAAAGTTCCAATGTACAGTCTGTTCAGTGGGGGAGGGGAGACTGAGGAAATGACTCCTCTCCCTTCTAGAAAGTTCCAATGTACAGTGTGATCAGTGGGGGAGGGGAGACTCACCCGGTGGCCTTCTTGTGGGCGGTAAACTCTCGGGTGTAGGAGAGCGCTCGGTCCCCGTAGATGAACTTCTCATCCACCATGGTGGAGCCCATTGAGTTCTCGGAGATGTAGGAGCGCAGAGTGAACGGCTGGAAGGCCAGGCCCAGGAACCAGCACACACCAATCAGATAGCTGATGACACTGCGGGAGAGACGAGGAGAAGGCGGAGCATTCAGACACGATACAAAATCCCCATCCAATAGGAGGGAGACAGAAGAGCGTTCTGATATAAATCGCTGTTCATGGGGCTCAATGACTAACAGCCGTATAACATGTGGAGAGATTCAAAAGTAAGGGAGCTGTATGTGGCCCCTCCCCCAGCATGTCCCCTCAACCAATCAATGTGACAGGAGTGGACCCAGACTCAGCACTCCTTCCAAGGATCCTAAAGTGGGCGGGCCCAGACTCAGCACACCTTCCAATGATTCTAAAGGGGGTGGGTCCAGACTCAGCACATGCACTAATGAATCTAAAGTGGGCGGACCCAGACTCAGCACTTCTTCCAATGATCATAAAGTGGGCGGGGCCAGACTCAGCACTCCTTCCAATGATCCTAAAGTGGGTGGGCCCAGACTCAGCACTCCTTCCAAGGATCCTAAAGTGGGTGGGCCCAGACTCAGCACTCCTTCCAAGGATCCTAAAGTGGGCGGGCCCAGACTCAGCACTCCTTCCAAGGATCCTAAAGTGGGCGGGCCCAGACTCAGCACTCCTTCCAATGATCCTAAAGTGGGCAGGCCCAGACTCAGCTCTCCTTCCAAGGATTCTAAAGTGGGTGGGCCCAGACTCAGCACACCCTCCAATGATCCTAAAGTGGGCGGCTCAGACTCAGTGGGTGGGGACAGACTCAGCACACAAAGCTCAAACATTACCACTACTCACCACAGGGGGGCGTTCAGACTGGTGATGACGCGGGAGAGCGCCTGCCTACGGTTTGGGTCGGATAGAAGCCCCATGGTTTGTGCGTTCCCCGATCCAACCCCCGACACCGACTGCGACACTGCAAGGAAAACGCACAATTATCATATGATGGAGAGGAGATGTGAACCGTCTCCATAGAGAATCATTGATTTTTTTTTTTTTTTTTTCTCCAGCGTTTTTGAGCTTCAAGCAGATAATCGCTCAGGTGTGAATGGGGCCTTAGTACAAATAAAAAAAAAAACGTACAATGGTCACTGCCAGCCCCTCTATTATATACCACACTATGTACGTTTTTATAAAAACGAGGATTGTAAATACATTTTTTAGGGTGATCTTCAGGCCGGTCACGTGACTCGCGGCCGCTTTAACTCTCCGAGTCAGGGCTTCTGCGGGAGGGTCTGAGCGGCCACGTGACCTCCCCCGGCTGAGGTCAAAGGGAGATCTCGGCCCCCCCTGCAGTAGCCGATGTACCGGAGCTGTAAAGCGGCCGCGAGTCACGTGACCGGCCTGAAGATCACTCTAAAAAAAAGGAAATTACAATCTTCGTTTTTAGAAAAAGACTTAAGTGTGGTACGCCAGCCTGTAATAGAGAGGCTGGAAGTACTTCATCATTTTGAGGTAACAAACACTTCAATCACTTGACCTCCGGGAGGATTTACCCCCCTTCAAGAACAGGCCATTTTTTGCGATACGGCACTGCGTTACTTTAGCTGACAATTGCGCGGACGTGCAACGCTGTACCTAAATAAAATGGACGTCCTTTTTTCCCCCCATATATAGAGATTTCTTTTGGTGGTATTTGATCGTCTCTGCGGTTTTTATTTTTTGCGCTATAAACAAAAAAAGTCCGACAATTTTTGAAAAAAAAATAAAATAAAAATGTTTCCCTTACTGCTATAAAACAACCAATAAAAAAAAAAAAAAATTGTAAAAAAATCTAAATTTCTTTATCAATTTAGGCCAGTTTGTATTTTGCTACATATTTTTAGTAGAAAAATCCCAATAAGCGTATATTGTTTGGTTAACGCAAAAGTTATAATGTCTCCAAACTAAGGGATATATATATATATATATATATATATATATATATATATATATATATATATATATATATATATATATATATATATATATATTTATTTTTACTAGTAATGGCGACAATCAGCGACACGGCGATTTTGCGGCGGACAAATCTGACACTTTTTGGGGACCAGTGACACCAATACAGTGATCAGTGCTAAAAATATGCACTGTCACTGTACTAACGGCACTGGCAGGGAAGAGGTTAACATATAGGGGCGATCAAAGGGTTAACTGTGTGCCTAGCCAGTGTTTATGTGGTGCTTTTACCAGGGGAAGTACTGCTAAGGGGCGGACCTTAAGTGGTAAATGTTCAGTTCACTTCGGATGAACTGCCACGATCGGCTCTCGAAAGCTGCGTACTAATGATCAGATTATTGAACGATCGCTTCAAAAGCGGTATTCCTCATCTGATTTTCTGATCATGTGTATTAGGCTTACATTTCAATAGAGAGGGGCAAGTGATAGAAAAAGGTCATATCTGAGGGGGACGAGCGTGAGGAAAGAGCTAAAGGGTCAGTTGTTAGTTGGAGGAGCGATCGGCTTCCCCCCGGAGATGAGTTTTTAGGGATCGCCTGAAGGCAGACAGAGTAGGAGATAGCGGGACAGGTTGGAGTAGAGAGTTCCAGAGGATGGGAGAGGCTCTGGAGAAGTCCTGGAGACGGGTTTGGGAGGAGGAGATGAGAGAGCTTGAGGAGTAGGAGGTCTTGGGAGGAGCGGAGAGGACGGTTTGGGTGATATTTGGAGACTAAGATTGGTGATGTAGAGCGGGGCCGAGTTGTGGATGGCTTTGTATATTATTGTTAGTATTTTGAATTTAATTAGTTGGGTGAGTGGAGGGATTGGTAGAGAGGGGTGGAGGACACTGAATGGAGACCAGTGGAGGGATCAGTAGAGAGGGGTGGAGGACACTGAATGGAGACCAGTGGAGGGATTGGTAGAGAGGGGTGGAGGACACTGAATGGAGACCAGTGGAGGGATTGGTAGAGAGGGGTGGAGGACACTGAATGGAGACCAGTGGAGGGATTGGTAGAGAGGGGTGGAGGACACTGAATGGAGACCAGTGGAGGGATTGGTAGAGAGGGGTGGAGGACACTGAATGGAGACCAGTGGAGGGATCAGTAGAGAGGGGTGGAGGACACTGAATGGAGACCAGTGGAGGGATTGGTAGAGAGGGGTGGAGGACACTGAATGGAGACCAGTGGAGGGATCAGTAGAGAGGGGTGGAGGACACTGAATGGAGACCAGTGGAGGGATTGGTAGAGAGGGGTGGAGGACACTGAATGGAGACCAGTGGAGGGATCGGCAGAGAGGGGTGGAGGACACTGAATGGAGACCAGTGGAGGGATCGGTAGAGAGGGGTGGAGGACACTGAATGGAGACCAGTGGAGGGATCGGTAGAGAGGGGTGGAGGACACTGAATGGAGACCAGTGGAGGGATCGGTAGAGAGGGGTGGAGGACACTGAATGGAGACCAGTGGAGGGATTGGCAGAGAGGGGTGGAGGACACTGAATGGAGGCCAGTGGAGGGATCGGTAGAGAGGGGTGGAGGACACTGAATGGAGGCCAGTGGAGGGATTGGCAGAGAGGGGTGGAGGACACTGAATGGAGACCAGTGGAGGGATTGGCAGAGAGGGGTGGAGGACACTGAATGGAGACCAGTGGAGGGATTGGCAGAGAGGGGTGGAGGACACCGATTGGTTGGTAAGGGAGATGAGTCTGGCGGCATTCATGATGGACTGAAGAGGGGAGGAGCCTGCATAGAGATAAGCCAATGAGGTTGGAGGTTTCATTAGTTAAAAAGGGGAGAATTTTCCTATAATGTACAGAGTGGGATATATACACTGCCAGCATTATATAGAGGACGGTAGAATTCGGGCGCTGAGTATATTGTAGTATTAGATCCTGTGTGTATAATAGAAGAATGAGGATAATAATACAGAGTGTTCTATACAGAGGCCTCTTATCATACAGAGATATACACAGTACAATCATTATATATAATAATATAGTCATAATCACTATAATAATATACAGTCACTATATAAAGGGGATCTCAGACATTATACACAGTATCCAATCATCACACACAGATAGAATAATAATGATACAATGTATGGAGCCTCACCTCCTCCACCTACTACTGTCACTGCAATCACTTCCTGGTCATAGAGTACACAGGATGGAGGACAGACAGGACACTATAATAGAGGGACACAGTGACACCTACAGGATGGAGGACAGAGAGGACACTACACTACAATAGAGGGACACAGTGACACCTACAGGCAGGAGGTGGCACTACATTGAATCCTTGGCAGTATTTCTTCTGATGTTATTGTTTATATGATTATTATTATTATTATTCGTTTTTATATTAAGGAAACTCAACCATCAGACCCACTGCAAGATTTTATACTCCATCACAAAATATCTCTGCAATGTAAAAAAAAAATATATAAACCAATACTGAAAGTATTATGTAATCAGCCAATCATGTGGCAGGTCAGGCTAAAGTCACTAATTATAATGACTACATCTGCAGCCATGAACAGGGGGCTGATATATAAAGAAGGAATGTACCATAATTACTGACAACCACTCTACAGGACAACATTATTCTCAGTATTAACAATGAAATTAATTATAAATTTGACCAATAAAAAAACACAGAAAATTGCATTGTTTCCTTGGTGGTCAGTGGAGTGTGTCCCCCTTACATTGGTGGTCAGTGGAAATGATCCTTTACATTGGTGGTCAGTGTGAATGTTCCCCCCTTACATTGGTGGTCAGTGGAATATTCCCCCTTACATTGGTGGTCAGTGGAACGTCCCCCCCTTACATTGGTGGTCAGTGGAACGTCCCCCCCTTACATTGGTGGTCAGTGGAATATTCCCCCTTACATTGGTGGTCAGTATGAATGTTCCCCCCTTACATTGGTGGTCAGTGGAATATTCCCCCTTACATTGGTGGTCAGTGTGAATGTTCCCCCCTTACATTGGTGGTCAGTGGAATATTCCCCCTTACATTGGTGGTCAGTGGAATATTCCCCCTTACATTGGTGGTCAGTGGAACGTCCCCCCCTTACATTGGTGGTCAGTGGAACGTCCCCCCCTTACATTGGTGGTCAGTGGAACGTCCCCCCTTACATTGGTGGTCAGTGGAACGTCCCCCCCTTACATTGGTGGTCAGTGGAACGTCCCCCCTTACATTGGTGGTCAGTGGAACGTCCCCCCTTACATTGGTGGTCAGTGGAACGTCCCCCCCTTACATTGGTGGTCAGTGGAACGTCCCCCCTTACATTGGTGGTCAGTGGAACGTCCCCCCCTTACATTGGTGGTCAGTGGAACGTCCCCCCTTACATTGGCGCTCCCTAGTATCAGGCCTGATGTAATTGGGTGAGAATGGTGGGAGGACCCTCTTCCTCCCGGGTTGAATCTGGCCTGCATTCCACAGACTTGTCCCCGGGTGATGGCCGGTGTCTTGCCGAGAAAGTTCCCCCGGTGGATAAGGACCCCCCTGTACTGCGCATGCGCAGTACGAACGACTACAGAGCTGCCGAAAGTCTCTGAAGATGAACAGCTGATCGTCAGCTCTACATGGCGCCTGCGCACTACATTCTGCCCTATGTCCAGGTTAAAGCCCCACCATCCAAGTGGACATAGAGTTAGAATATTAATATGCTGAGCGAAGCCGTGCCCGAAGCGTGGCGAGAGAAGCGAGGCCGTGCCCGAAGCGTGGCGAGAGAAGCGAGGCCGTGCCCGAAGCGTGGCGAGAGAAGCGAGGCCGTGCCCGAAGCGTGGCGAGAGAAGCGAGGCTGTGCCCGAAGCGTGGCGAGAGAAGCGAGGCCGTGCCCGAAGCGTGGCGAGAGAAGCGAGGGGCTTGTTACAAAGTGTTTTTTTTACAATAGTGTTGGCACGCAGGCGCTGTGTACAGCTGACTCAGGTGTTCAGCTTTGGCTATTTTCGGCGGCTCCGTTCTGGTTCCTACTGCGCAAGCGCTGCGCCTGCGCAGTACAGGGGGGTCATTATCTGCCGAGGGGAACTTTCTCGGGAAAACACCGGGCTCTCCCTACCTTGTAATGCCTTCCTGATGTGAATGGAGTTGGGGGCTGGGAAGCATAAGGAGGTCCCGGTGATGCGCCCCCTGGGGGTGACCTCTCGGGGGTGTTTCCCCTGCACAAGGTCACGTCACTTATGCTTTTCTTGCACCAAGCCTTCGAATGTGGCCCTTTGGCTGGGCAAATTTTATATTGGCCAAAAGGCCCTCTGTGTACTGCCTGGCACAATTTATTCACGGGCACTGCAAGTGGTGTTTGTTTGGTTTTTTTTTGCACCAGAGACAGAGGGTGCAGGTCCTCCCGGGGCTTGCCCTGATATTGAGGGGAGGCTCTGTGGTCTTTTGTCTCTCCCCATCCGGAGGGCTCTCTCTTCAGGAGGTCACCAAGTACTTGGTGGACAGTCTTTGGTTGGTCCCGAAGGAGTGAGGACCACCTGGCTTCATCCTAGGTAGACCATGGTGGCATACTTTGCCTCTGTCAGTCTTGTACCCGGGAGGTTCAGGGTTGGAGGCCCTTCCTCTTTGGAGGATCAGCCATTCTGTGCCTTCTGTGTACTTTGATTTCACGGTTCACTTTTTTATGTTCACATTGGGGTTCCACAAAGCATGATGAGCTTCACCAAAAAAAGGCTCCAGATCATTAATGGTGACAGCTGGTGTCTTGGGAATGTGCTCTCAGCATATACTGTATATATATACACACTCACCGGCCACTTTATTAGGTACACCTGTTCAATTCCTTGCCAATCACAGGGCAGCAACTCAGTGCATTGAGGCATCTAGACGTGGTGAATTCGACTTGCTGAAGTTCAAACTGAGCATCTGAATGGGGAAGAAAGGGGATCTCGGTGACTTTGAACGTGGCGTGGTTGTTGGTGGCAGACGGGCTGGTCTGAGTATTTCTGGGATTTTCACACAACCATCTCTCGGGATTACAGAGAATGGTGGGAAAAAGAAAAAAAAATATCCAGTGAGCGGCAGTTGTGTGGAGGAAAATGCCTTGTTGAGGTCAGAGGAGAATGGGCAGACTGGTTCCAGGTGATAGAAAGAAAACAGGAACTCCAATAACCCCTCGTTACACCCAAGATATGCAGAATACCATCTCTGAACACACAACACATCCAACCTTGAAGTAGATGGGCTACAGCAGCAGAAGACCACACCGGGTGCCACTCCTGTCGGCTAAGAACAGGAAACTGAGGCTACAACTGGCACAGGATCACCAAAATTGGACAATAGAAGATTGGAAAAACGTTGCCTGGTCTGATGAGTCTGGATTTCAGCTGCGACATTCAGATGGTGGGGTCAGAATTTGGTGCATGGATCCATCCTGCCTTGTATCAACGGTTCAGGCTGGTGGTGGGGGTGGAATGGTGTGGGGGATGGGGTATCACCGGTTCAGGCTGGTGGTGGGGGTGTAATGGTGTGGGGGATGGGGTATCACCGGTTCAGGCTGGTGGTGGGGGTGTAATGGTGTGGGGGATGGGATATCACTGGTTCAGGCTGGTGGTGGGAGTGTAATGGTGTGGGGGATGGGGTATCACCGGTTCAGGCTGGTGATGGAAGTGTAATGGTGTGGGGGATGGGGTATCACCGGTTCAGGCTGGTGGTGGGGGTGTAATGGTGTGGGGGATGGGGTATCACTGGTTCAGGCTGGTGGTGGGGGTGTAATGGTGTGGGGGATGGGATATCACCGGTTCAGGCTGGTGGTGGGGGTGTAATGGTGTGGGGGATGGGATATCACCGGTTCAGGCTGGTGGTGGGGGTGTAATGGTGTGGGGGATGGGGTATCACCGGTTCAGGCTGGTGGTGTAATGGTGTGGGGGATGGGATATCACCGGTTCAGGCTGGTGGTGGGGGTGTAATGGTGTGGGGGATGGGATATCACCGGTTAAGGCTGGTGGTGGGGGTGTAATGGTGCGGGGGGATGGGATATCACCGGTTCAGGCTGGTGGTGGGGGTGCAATGGTGTGGGGGATGGGATATCACCGGTTCAGGCTGGTGGTGGGGGTGTAATGGTGTGGGGGATGGGATATCACCGGTTCAGGCTGGTGGTGGGGGTGTAATGGTGTGGGGGATGGGGTATCACCGGTTCAGGCTGGTGGTGGGGGTGTAATGGTGTGGGGGATGGGGTATCACCGGTTCAGGCTGGTGGTGGGGGTGTAATGGTGTGGGGGATGGGATATCACTGGTTCAGGCTGGTGGTGGGAGTGTAATGGTGTGGGGGATGGGGTATCACCGGTTCAGGCTGGTGGTGGGGGTGTAATGGTGTGGGGGATGGGATATCACTGGTTCAGGCTGGTGGTGGGAGTGTAATGGTGTGGGGGATGGGGTATCACCGGTTCAGGCTGGTGGTGGGGGGTGTAATAGTGTGGGGGATGGGGTATCACCAGTTCAGGCTGGTGGTGGGGGTGTAATGGTGTGGGGGGATGGGATATCACCGGTTCAGGCTGGTGGTGGGGGTGTAATGGTGTGGGGGATGGGGTATCACCTGTTCAGGCTGGTGGTGGGGGTGTAATGGTGTGGGGGATGGGATATCACTGGTTCAGGCTGGTGGTGGGGGTGTAATGGTGTGGGGGATGGGGTATCACCGGTTCAGGCTGGTGGTGGGGGTGTAATGGTGTGGGGGATGGGGTATCACCCCTTCAGGCTGGTGGTGGGGGGTGTAATGGTGTGGGGGGATGGGGTATCACCTGTTCAGGCTGGTGGTGGGGGTGTAATGGTGTGGGGGATGGGATATCACAGGTTCAGGCTGGTGGTGGGGGTGTAATGGTGTGGGGGATGGGGTATCACCCCTTCAGGCTGGTGGTGGGGGGTGTAATGGTGTGGGGGATGGGGTATCACCGGTTCAGGCTGGTGGTGGGGGTGTAATGGTGTGGGGGATGGGGTATCACCGGTTCAGGCTGGTGGTGGGGGTGTAATGGTGTGGGGGGATGGGATATCACCGGTTCAGGCTGGTGGTGGGGGTGTAATGGTGTGGGGGGATGGGGTATCACCTGTTCAGGCTGGTGGTGGGGGTGTAATGGTGTGGGGGATGGGATATCACAGGTTCAGGCTGGTGGTGGGGGTGTAATGGTGTGGGGGATGGGGTATCACCCCTTCAGGCTGGTGGTGGGGGGTGTAATGGTGTGGGGGATGGGGTATCACCGGTTCAGGCTGGTGGTGGGGGTGTAATGGTGTGGGGGATGGGATATCACCGGTTCAGGCTGGTGGTGGGGGTGTAATGGTGTGGGGGGATGGGATATCCTGGTTCAGGCTGGTGGTGGGGGTGTAATGGTGTGGGGGATGGGATATCACCGGTTCAGGCTGGTGGTGGGGGTGTAATGGTGTGGGGGGATGGGGTATCACCTGTTCAGGCTGGTGGTGGGGGTGTAATGGTGTGGGGGATGGGATATCACCCCTTCAGGCTGGTGGTGGAGGTGTAATGGTGTGGGGGATGGGGTATCACCGGTTCAGGCTGGTGGTGGGGGTGTAATGGTGTGGGGGATGGGATATCACCCCTTCAGGCTGGTGGTGGAGGTGTAATGGTGTGGGGGATGGGGTATCACCGGTTCAGGCTGGTGGTGGGGGTGTAATGGTGTGGGGGATGGGATATCACCCCTTCAGGCTGGTGGTGGGGGGTGTAATGGTGTGGGGGATGGGGTATCACCGGTTCAGGCTGGTGGTGGCGGTGTAATGGTGTGGGGGATGGGATATCACCGGTTCAGGCTGGTGGTGGGGGTGTAATGGTGTGGAGGATGGGGTATCACCGGTTCAGGCTGGTGGTGGGGGTGTAATGGTGTGGGGGATGGGATATCACCAGTTCAGGCTGGTGGTGGGGGTGTAATGGTGTGGGGGATGGGGTATCACCGGTTCAGGCTGGTGGTGGGGGTGTAATGGTGTGGGGGATGGGGTATCACCGGTTCAGGCTGGTGGTGGTGGGGGTGTAATGGTGTGGGGGATGGGATATCACCGGTTCAGGCTGGTGGTGGGGGTGTAATGGTGTGGGGGATGGGGTATCACCGGTTCAGGCTGGTGGTGGGGGTGTAATGGTGTGGGGGATGGGGTATCACCGGGTCAGGCTGGTGGTGGGGGTGTAATGGTGCGGGGGATGGGGTATCACCTTTCCCTGTACTCCATTGGCCTCCACACTCACCAAATCTCATCCAATAGAGCTCCTTTGGGATGTGGTGGAGCGGGAGATTGGCCTTATGGATGTGCAGCCGACAAATCTGCAGGAACTGTGTGATGCTATCATGTCACTATGGAGAAAAATCTCTGAGGAACATTTCCAACACCTTGTTGAAGGCCAAAGGGCGTCCAACCTGATACTAGCAAGGTGTACAGTGCCTTGGAAAAGTATTCATACCCCTTGCAATTCCCCACACTTTGTCATGTTACAACCAAAAACATAAATGTATTTTATTGGGATTTTATGAGATAGAACAACACAAAGTGTCACATAATTGTGAAGAGGAAGGAAAATGATAAATGATACAAATAAATATATGAAAAGTGTGGGGGGCATTTGTATGGCGCCCCCCGGAGTCAATACTTTGTAGAACCCCCTTTCTCTACAAGTCTTTTTGGGGATGTCTCTACCAGCTTTGCACATCTAGAGAGGACATTTCTGCCCATTCTTCTTCTTTGTAAAATATCTCAAGCTCTGTCAGATTGGATGGAGAGCGTCTGTGATCAGCAATTTTCAAGTCTTGCCACAGATTCTCAATGTGATTTAGGTCTGGACTGTGACTGGGCCATTCTAACACATGAATATGCTTTGATCTAAACCATTCCATTGTAGCTCTGGCTGGATGTTTCGGGTCGTTGTCCTGCTGGAAGGTGAACCTCCCCCCCAGTCTCAAGTCTTTTGTAGACTCTAACAGGTTTTCTTCTAAGAATGTCCTGTATTTGTCTCCATCCATCTTCCCATCAACTCTGACCAGCTTCCCTGTCCCTGCTGAAGAAAAGCATCCCCACCACATGAGGCTGCCACCACCATGTTTCACGGTGGGGATGGTGTGTTCAGGGTGATGTGCAGTGTTAGTTTCCCCCCACATAGCGTTTTACTTTTAGGCCATAAAGTTGAATTTTGGTCTCATCTGACCAGATCACCTTCTTCCACATGTTTGCTGTGTCCTCCACATGGCTTCTCACAAACTACAAACAGGACTTCTTATGACTTTCTTTCTCCAATGTCTTTCTTCTTGTCACTCTTCCATAAAGGGCAGATTTGTGGAGAACACGACTAATAGTTGTCCTGTGGACAGATTCTCCCACCTGAGCTGTGTATCTCTGCAGCTCCTCCAGAGTTACCATGGACCTCTTGGCTCTTCTCTGATGAATGTTCTCCTTGCCCGGTCGGTCAGTTTAGGTGGACGGCCATGTCTTGGTAGGTTGGCAGTTGTGCCATACTCTTTCCATTTTCCGATGATGGATTGAACAGAGCTCCGTGAGATGTTCAAAGCTTGGGATATTTTTTTATAACCTAACCCTGCTTTATACTTCTCCACAACTTTATCCCTGACCTGTCTGGTGTGTTCCTTGGCCTTCATGATGCTGTTTGTTCACTAAGGTTCCCTAACAAGCCTGAGGGCTTCACAGAACAGCTGTATTTATACTGAGATTAAATGACACACAGGTGGACTCTATTTACTAATTAGGTGACTTCTGAAGGCAATTGGTTCCCCTAGATGTTAGTTAGGGGTATCAGAGTAAAGGTGGCTGAATACAAATGCCCCCCCCCCCCCCCCCCACACACACACACACTTTTCATTTGTTTGTATCATTTATCATTTTCCTTCCACTTCACAATTATTTGACACTTTGTGTTGGTCTATCACATAAAATCCCAATAAAATACATTTACGTCTTTGGTTGTAACATGATAAAAAGTGGAAAATTTCAAGGGGTATGAATACTTTTTCAAGGCACTGTACCTAATAAAGTGGCCGGTGAGTGGATGTGGGACCTGGGTGTAAATGTCGGGCGTGCTGCCACATGTAGGGTGTGTTATTGCTGGTTGGAACAAATTCTAAGAGATCGGGTTTACATCCGTTAAAAAAAAAGCTTTTCACACCATTTACAGGCCAAGCTGGCCGACACTAACCTGTGAGGCCGCTGGATGTGCGATACAAATGGTATGGAGCTGCGGTTCTGTATACAGCGGACTGCATTGTGTTCCGGGTTGGAGCCGAGACTTCGTGTCTCATATCCGGAACACAGGAGAAGCTACAGCAGCGGAGCTCAGCCAATCAGAGGGAGCGATGTATTCCATCAATGTGACATCATCAGCCCGCCTCTCCTGACTCAGCCAATCAGAGGGAGCGATGTATTCTATCAATGTGACATCATCAGCCCGCCTCTCCTGACTCAGCCAGAGGGAGCGATGTATTCTATCAATGTGACATCATCAGCCCGCCTCTCCTGACTCAGCCAATCAGAGGAGGCTTTGTATTAATTGCTAGAATACATCACTTTCTCTGAATGGCTAAGGGCCAATCAGATACTTGTCTATGTTCCGGGTAGGAGACAGGAAGTCTGGGCCGGAACCCGGAACACAGTGCAGTACGCCGGATGTGGCCTCAGCTCCATACAGTTTATATCGTACATCCAGCGGCCTCACAGGTTAGTGAGGGGACATCACTTGCTTGGGCCAGCTTGGCCCAAAAGGAACTTACTGTGTTTCCCTGAAAACAAGCCCGGGTCTTAATTTTGGCTGCTGTCTTCTCTCCCTCCCTGTCAGCAATCCCCAGTGGAACCGAGTAAAAGGGTTTGTAAAATGCTAGAATTCAATCTATTACAAAATGATATAACTGTGTACGTTTCTGTAATCTAATAGTGCCAAATAGCTTCTTATAGCGCCGCTTCCGTGACCCGCCGGAGCTCTCTTCCCCGCTCTGAGCACTGCAGAGGGAGGGGCCAAGATCCCCCGCTGACAGCTGGGAGGAGAGCAGAGCAGCGGGAGATCAGCTGAGCGTCACTTCCATGGCCCGCTGGAGCTCTCTTCCCCGGTCCGAGCACTGCAGAGGGAGGGGCCAAGATCCCCCGCTGACAGCTGGGAGGAGAGCAGAGCAGCGGGAGATCAGCTGAGCGTCACTTCCATGGCCCGCTGGAGCTCTCTTCCCCGCTCCGAGCACTGCAGAGGGAGGAGCCGAGATCCCCCGCTGACAGCTGGGAGAAGAGAGCAGCGGGCGATCAGCTGGGCGTCACCTCCATGGCCTTCTGGAGCCCTCTTCCCCGCTCCGAGCACTGCAGAGGGAGGAGCCGAGATCCCCCGCTGACAGCTGGGAGAAGAGAGCAGCGGGCGATCAGCTGAGCGTCACCTCCATGGCCTTCTGGAGCTCTCTTCCCCGCTCCGAGCACTGCAGAGGGAGGAGCCGAGATTCCCCGCTGACAGCTGGGAGAAGAGAGCAGCGGGCGATCAGCTGAGCGTCACCTCCATGGCCTTCTGGAGCTCTCTTCCCCGCTCCGAGCACTGCAGAGGGAGGAGCTGAGATCTCCCGCTGACAGCTGGGAGAAGAGGAGAGCAGCGGGAGATCAGCTGGGCGTCACCTCCATGGCCTTCTGGAGCTCTCTTCCCCGCTCCAAGCACTGCAGAGGGAGGAGCTGAGATCTCCCGCTGACAGCTGAGAGGAGAGCAGCGGGAGATCAGCTGAGCCCGCTATACCGAAGGTATTTGGCACAATTAGATTACAGAAAAGTCATTTACATTCTATAATACTGCAGTAGGGAGGATTCCAGCATTTTACAAGCACTTTAAACTGGGGCTTATTTTCGGGGTAAGGCTCATATTGCGGCCCTTCCTGTAAATCACGGGGCTTATTTTCGGGGGAAAACACATCATGTAAATTGTGTAAAATGCTGGAGTTCTTCTTTAATTCCTCTACATGAATTCACTCAACTAAAAAAAAAAAAAAAAACAGTTGCCAATATGATACAAAATATGTTTCTTTATTAAACTATCGATTGGAAAAACAGATTTCTATAAAGCAGAGATCTTGTCCATTTAGTGGCTCAGATATTTATGGGCCAAAAAAAAAAAACAGTTCTGTGCTCAACCTGGCGGCCCTCCAGCTGTTGTGGAACTACAAGTCCCATGAGGCATTGCAAGACTGAGTTACAAGCATGACTCCCACAAGTCAAAGGCATGATGAGACTTGTAGTTCCACAACAGCTGGAGGGGCTGCAATGTGAGCACCCGATGCGTGTGAAGAGTTCTGCTGGGCGCGTGCCCGGAAAAGTCCCTGTACAGCCATCTTCATTTCAATCGGGGGGCTTCCTGCAGTATACTTATCTCTGAACATACCCCAAAGAGTGTGGATGCCCGAGAGTTACCCCCCCCCCCACCCCACCTCCTCAGCTGGCTGAGACCTACTGCAAGAAAGCTTGGGGGACCGATCAGATAACAGGTCACTGCCAGCAGAGAGTGCGTCACAGGTTAATAGATGGGGGAGGGGGTAGAAGAGATCAGAGGGAATTCCAGGCAGAGATCTGCGGCTGGCAGAGGTGATGAGTCTGGAGGATTCTATGCATGTCTGTCACCTCTCCGCTCCTTTCTTACAGCACTGCAAAGACAATCATGGATGCCAATTTCTGCCCAGCAAGATACAGATAAGGGAGACACAACCGATCGATCTTCTGGGTTTATTTCAGGATTGTGAACACGATGCCCCCAGGTGGACGCCCCTTTGTGGAGGAGCTTGTTGTTTCCACCATAGTTTACCAATCAGCGTCGTCGGTACACCGACTGCAGGAGAACACAAAGGCAGCTCTCCGCTAAAAGTCAACGCCGGTGTAACTTTATTGTTCTGGACAGGCAGACACAAAGTCCACACTTGGAACCTTAACCCTTAACAACCAGGGACTCACAAACTGGCAGCCCCTCCACAAACTACAATTCCCATGAGGCATTGCAAGGCTGACAGCTACAAGCATGACACCCACAGGCAGAGGCATGATGGGAGTTGTAGTTTCACAACAACTGGAGGAGCCGCCGGTTTGAGACCCCCCCGTGTCCTACACAGTTCACCCTAAACCAGACTCCATCCCTAGTAATAAGTAGCGATGCACCAAAATGAAAATGTTGGTGCCGAAACCGAAAAATCAGGATGCACTTGGCCAAAAATGAGTTACAAAAATATATATTTGTATTTATTGGTGTACAACACGCATTTTTTCACCCTGAAAATCGGGTGCAAATAGCGTGTGTATGTTATACGCCGGTACTGCAATTTGGGCTGCCTCGCAGGGGACAGGGAGGGGGGCGGGACGAGCGCCGTCAGATTACATACAGCGAGAATCTCCTGTTTACTCAGCGGCCTCTTTAATAGGAAGTCCCGCCTTCTGGACCGGCATTGGACCAGTGTTCGGTCTATCATAGAAGACGGTGCAGGAGGCGGGACTTAGTATTAAAGAGGCCACCAAGTAAACAGGAGATTCTCGCTGTATGTAATCTGACGGCGCTCGTCCCGCCCCCCTCCCTGTCCCTTCCGAGGCAGCAGTAATCTGAGGTGAGGCTGCAGATGGGCATTGATCAGGTTACATTCATGGCAATGGTGGCGCTGCGGATGAGCAATGGTGAGGCCGCATTTAATGGGCGCTGGTGAGGCCGCAGCGATGGGCGCTGGTGAGGCTGCTGGTGAGGCCGCAGCGATGGGCGCTGGTGAGGCCGCAGCGATGGGCGCTGGTGAGGCTGCTGGTGAGGCCGCAGCGATGGGCGCTGGTGAGGCCGCAGCGATGGGCGCTGGTGAGGCCGCAGCGATGGGCGCTGGTGAGGCCGCAGCGATGGGCGCTGGTGAGGCCGCAGCGATGGGCGCTGGTGAGGCCGCAGCGATGGGCGCTGGTGAGGCCGCAGCGATGGGCGCTGGTGAGGCCGCAGCGATGGGCGCTGGTGAGGCCGCAGCGATGGGCGCTGGTGAGGCCGCAGCGATGGGCGCTGGTGAGGCCGCAGCGATGGGCGCTGGTGAGGCCGCACTTGATGGGCGCTGACCTCTATTTTGCTTCTTCAAAGTTTTTTATTTAAAATTTGAGTTTTTTCCTGAAACTTCCCTCCTAAAATGAAGGTGTGTGTTATAAGCTGATAAATAGGGGTATATATATATTTTTTTTTTATAGAGATTGTATTCTATTCGACTTTATAATTATTATCATGAATGTAAACAAATCTGAGTTTATTGGCGGTCACTATCAGCACCTTTAGCGCAATGAAAATGCATCCCTTTACATTCTATGTACATCTTCACACTGTACAGAACACGGGGGGAACAAAGCCCAAACCTCCCGGAGATCATCGCCCATTCAGTTATGGTAAAGGCCGGGTGGACGTCCCCCTCATACGGGGGGGTTGGGAGCAGCGGCCATTAGGACGATCCGTGGTCTCCCAGCAGCGCCGTGGTCTCATGTAGATGCTCCCTCACTGCCTGGTCCAGGACGGCGTAGACATCCTTACAGGCTTTGCTGGCTGCGTCCATGACGCGCTCCAGGTGATCCTCGTGGAGCCGCGAGTTCATTTCCAGCAGAGCTATCCGGTCAGATTTGGGCAACAAAGCCAACGCCAGCTGAGGGCCCCCGGCCGCCTCCTCGATGTAACTCAAGTCCACCAACGGCGTGTCCTCAATGAACCCGGCCGAGCACGCGCACACGTAATCCCTCATAGGGATCCCGGCGTCAATCACCGCCAGAGTGGCCGCGTTCACCGAGGTGCAGTAATTCCCTCCGTCCGCCTGGAGGATCTGCAATACAAAAGATAATCAATGGAGAGCGGAGTCCATTTCTTCACATAATAAAGTGTCACTCTACCCACAACCCTCCTGTAATTACAATAGAGCCAAGTAGAAAAAAATAAAATGAATTGTGTTAAATAAAAAAAAAAGAAAAAGAAGAGCTTAACCAAGTGCCTACTGGGCACTCCCCCCTGCGGGCCAATTTTCAGCGCTGTCGCACCTTGAATGACAATTGCACATTCATGTAACATTGTACCCAAATGACATTTTTATCTTTTTTTTCTCACAAATAGAGCTTTCTTTTGGTGGTATTTACTCATCACTGAGATTTTTATTTTTTGCTAAACTAAACGTTTTCAGAAACAGCGATGGGGGTGGGGGTGTGTCTTGTGCCTACTGTTTCCGCTGGCTTGCCTGAGAAACAATTCGATGGTGCCACCAGCTGGTCACAGAGGCCATCAAAGAGTAGATAGTCTTTGATCACCTCTATGGCCTTGGAGGACTGTGGCGATGTCATGACTTCACTTCCTGTCTAGGGCGGAAGAAAACACTTTTTTTGATCTTTTGCTTTTAAAGGTAGAAGAGATATTTGGTCTTTTAGACCCCAAGTCTCTCCATAAAGAGGACCTGTCATCTCTTATTTCTATTACATGAGATCTCTCCATAAAGAGGACCTGTCATCTCTTATTTCTATTACATGAGATCTCCATAAAGAGGACCTGTCATCTCTTATTTCTATTACATGAGATCTCCATAAAGAGGACCTGTCATCTCTTATTTCTATTACATGAGATCTCTCCATAAAGAGGACCTGTCATCTCTTATTTCTATTACATGAGATCTCCATAAAGAGGACCTGTCATCTCTTATTTCTATTACATGAGATCTCTCCATAAAGAGGACCTGTCATCTCTTATTTCTATTACATGAGATCTCTCCATAAAGAGGACCTGTCATCTCTTATTTCTATTACATGAGATCTCTCCATAAAGAGGACCTGTCATCTCTTATTTCTATTACATGAGATCTCTCCATAAAGAGGACCTGTCATCTCTTATTTCTATTACATGAGATCTCCATAAAGAGGACCTGTCATCTCTTATTTCTATTACATGAGATCTCTCCATAAAGAGGACCTGTCATCTCTTATTTCTATTACATGAGATCTCCATAAAGAGGACCTGTCATCTCTTATTTCTATTATATGAGATCTCCATAAAGAGGACCTGTCATCTCTTATTTCTATTACATGAGATCTCCATAAAGAGGACCTGTCATCTCTTATTTCTATTACATGAGATCTCCATAAAGAGGACCTGTCATCTCTTATTTCTATTACATGAGATCTCCATAAAGAGGACCTGTCATCTCTTATTTCTATTACATGAGATCTCTCCATAAAGAGGACCTGTCATCTCTTATTTCTATTACATGAGATTTCCCCATAAAGAGGACCTGTCATCTCTTATTTCTATTACATGAGATCTCCATAAAGAGGACCTGTCATCTCTTATTTCTATTACATGAGATCTCCATAAAGAGGACCTGTCATCTCTTATTTCTATTACATGAGATCTCCATAAAGAGGACCTGTCATCTCTTATTTCTATTACATAAGATCTCTCCATAAAGAGGACCTGTCATCTCTTATTTCTATTATATGAGATCTCCATAAAGAGGACCTGTCATCTCTTATTTCTATTATATGAGATCTCCATAAAGAGGACCTGTCATCTCTTATTTCTATTACATGAGATCTCCATAAAGAGGACCTGTCATCTCTTATTTCTATTACATGAGATTTCCCATAAAGAGGACCTGTCATCTCTTATTTCTATTACATGAGATCTCTCCATAAAGAGGACCTGTCATCTCTTATTTCTATTACATGAGATCTCCATAAAGAGGACCTGTCGTCTCTTATTTCTATTACATGAGATCTCCATAAAGAGGACCTGTCATCTCTTATTTCTATTACATGAGATCTCTCCATAAAGAGGACCTGTCATGCTGTATTGTTATCACAAGGGTTGTCTACATTCCTTGAGATAGCAATAAAAGTGATCCAAAAAATGGACAGCGTTTAAAAAAAAAAAAAAAAAAAGCACCCCATGCGGAAGCAAACGCAATAATTCTAACACTAGACCCCCTCTAATTCTAAACATGTAACCCCGGGGTCCTCAATTTTTAAACAGGGGGCCAGTTCACGGTCCCTGAGACTGTTGGGGGGCCGGACTCCTCGCCATCACATTGCTCCTCCATCAGACTCCCCCCCCCCCCCCGCACAGAGAACACTCCTCTCACAGAGCCCCCCCGCCCGCCATTACAGACTCCTCTCCATTACAGAGCCCCCCCATCAAGCCTCCAATCACCCCTCACAAAAGGTCCACCCCCCATCACAGACCCCAATCACCCCCCTATTGATATTACACACTTCCATATGATTGCAGCACCCCCCTCCCCCCTCTGCTACCTTATTCACACAAGACAGGAAACATGACAGGTCCGGACAAAGGGGGCGGGACTTTTCATGTTAAAAGGCAGGCGATTGGTTACTAAACAGCGGGGCGGTCCCAACAATCACCTGCTTAACATGAAAAGTCCCGCCCCCTTTGTCCGCAAGGGGCAGTCCGCGGGGCGGGTACATCTGGGGTCACCACCTCATCCCTTTAAACCCGAACACATGAATTACACGAGATCTGAGGAGGATTTACTGATTCACCAAGTGAGTTTAATTATCACTTTAATCAGCCTCAGATCCCGAGTAATTAATATGTGTTCAGGTTTATAGGGATGAGGTGGGTAACACCCCCTGGCGGGCCGCGGTCGGAGGACCCCCCATGTGACCTGTAAAGGAGATTAAAGCATCTTCTACGGAGCTTTTCAGGTTTGTCGCCAATTCCCCGAGCAATTATAACGTGTGACATGTTTGGTATCCGATTACTCGGCATAAGATTGTCTTTTATGTTTCACCAGATAATTGGGGTATAGATTGTTTAGTCCCCTCCCCCCCTCACCTGTACATAGATGTCGATCTGGGATCGGGGGTATTGCTTGGTGAGGATGGCCGCCTCGAACGTTTGTTTAAGGTGAATTGTCATCTCAGTGGATTTCCGATCTCCATGAGGGCGACGCTTCCTCTCCGCTGTGCTGAAGGTGGCCATACTGAACTGACAGTTCACCACCGCCCGGTCATAGAGGGTCTTACTGCGAGGACCCCGGATCTACACAACGGGGGGAGAGAGAGAGAGAGAGGTCAGGATCTATGAGTGATACACAGCAACCGCCCTTCCCCACCACACACCAACCACCCGTGTCCCCCTCCCCACACAGCGACCACCCGTGTCCCCCTCCCCCACCACCGCCCGGTCATAGAGGGTCTTACTGCGAGGACCCCGGATCTACACAACGGGGGAGAGAGAGAGAGAGGGGTCAGGATCTATGAATGATACACAGCAACCGCCCTTCCCCCCACACAGCGACCGCCCGTGTCCCCCTCCCCCACACAGCGACCGCCCGCATCCCCCTCCCCCACCACCGCCCGGTCATAGAGGGTCTTACTGCGAGGACCCCGGATCTACACAATGGGGGGAGAGAGAGGGGTCAGGATCTATGAGTGATACACAGCAACCGCCCTTCCCCCCACACAGCGACCGCCCGATCATAGAGGTCTTACTGCAAGGACCCCGGATCTACACAACGGGGGGGAGAGAGAGAGGTCAGGATCTATGAGTGATACACAGCAACCGCCCTTCCCCACCACACACCAACCACCCGTGTCCCCCTCCCCCACACAGCGACCACCCGTGTCCCCCTCCCCCACCACCGCTCGGTCATAGAGGGTCTTACTGCGAGGACCCCGGATCTACACAACGGGGGAGAGAGAGGGGTCAGGATCTATGAATGATACACAGCAACCGCCCTTCCCCCCACACAGCGACCGCCCGTGTCCCCCTCCCCCACACAGCGACCGCCCGTGTCCCCCTCCCCCACACAGCGACCGCCCGTGTCCCCCTCCCCCCACCACTGCCCGATCATAGAGGGTCTTACTGCGAGGACCCCGGATCTACACAACGGGGGAGAGAGAGAAGGGGTCAGGATCTATGAGTGATACACAGCAACCGCCCTTCCCCCACACAGCGACCGTCCGCATCCCCCTCCCCCACCCACCGCCCGGTCATAGAGGGTCTTACTGCGAGGACCCCGGATCTACACAATGGGGGGAGAGAGAGGGGTCAGGATCTATGAGTGATACACAGCAACCGCCCTTCCCCACCACACACCAACCACCCGTGTCCCCCTCCCCCACACAGCGACCGCCCGTGTCCCCCTCCCCCCACCACCGCCCGGTCATAGAGGGTCTTACTGCGAGGACCCCGGATCTACACAACGGGGGGAGAGAGAGGGGTCAGGATCTATGAGTGATACACAGCAACCGCCCTTCCCCCCACACAGCGACCGCCCGATCATAGAGGTCTTACTGCAAGGACCCCGGATCTACACAACGGGGGGGGGGAGAGAGAGGGGTCAGGATCTATGAGTGACACACAGCGTCCCCTCCCCCCACCACAGTGACCCCCCCGCGTCCCCCTCCCCCCACACAGCGACCCCCCGTGCCCCCCCCACACAGGACCACCCGACCATAGAGGGTCTTACTGCGAGGACCCCGGATCTAGAGAATGGGGGAGAGAGAGAGAAGGGGTCAGGATCTATGAGTGACACACAGCGTCCCCCTCCCCCCACACAGCGACCACCCGTGTCCCCCTCCCCGACACACAGCGACCCCCCCCGTGTCCCCCCTCCCCGACACACAGCGACCCCCCCGTGTCCCCCCGACACACAGCGACCCCCCCGTGTCCCCCCGACACACAGCGACCCCCCCGTGTCCCCCCGACACACAGCGACCCCCCCGTGTCCCCCCGACACACAGCGACCCCCCCGTGTCCCCCCGACACACAGCGACCCCCCCCGTGTCCCCCCTCCCCCACCACACAGCGACCCCCCCGTGTCCCCCCTCCCCCACCACACACCAACCACCCGTGTCCCCCACCTCACAGCGACCACCTGTGTCCAGCACCCCTCCCCCCACACAGCGACCGCCCGTGTCCCCCTCCCCCCCGTGTCAGGTATCCCCCCACACACCTCATGAGGTCCGTAGACTGTGGCCAGCGCCTTGGTGTTCCCCTGCTCTACATAGGCCGATCCGTCCGCCTGATCGAACACCCCCATCCGGCACTGAATCTTCCGGAGCTCCACCGGCCTTCTCCCGTCCTGCCGGAACCCTTCATCGGAGAGCAACTCCAGTCCCGCCATTACCGCACACACGTGTACAGAGCACCACTTCCGGACACACGACTCACTTCCGGAAACCAGACTCACTTCCGGTAAGACTTCCGACAGACTTCAGCCACTTCCGGTCTATCCTTCGCCCCGCTTCTCGCTGATCTTCTCCTCACATCCGGTCCATCTGTCACACCCCCTCCACTCACTGATTTCCTTGGTTGTCACTTCCGGTGGCGGCTCTCCCCCTGTATGGAGGCGGAGGGGGCGGGGTTTTTCTTATGTAAGGATAGTAAAACCCACAAACCCTTCGGGTGGAGTGATTCCGATTCGTTTCTTTATTTGGAGAAGCAACACTGCAGGAAGTGAGATAAAATGCAAATTGTAGTTGTCACCAGCATTGGTGTCCCCAATGGAAGGTTTCCCCTCACTTCCCGTTCTGGTGACAACTGTAATATGTTTCACTGCAGTATAAATGGAGGAGAAAAGCACCCGGGATGGGACTCTAATAATCTGATGACTCCGCTGTGTTTTATTCTAAAATACAATCATCTTTACATACAGTCTGCCCCTCCCCCAGGAGAATAGAGGACCTGACTCACTTGGTGGCAGTCTGCCCCCCTCCCCCCCAGAGGAGAATAGAGGACCTGACTCACATGGTGGCAGTCTGCCCCCCCTCCCCCCCAGAGGAGAATAGAGGACCTGACTCACATGGTGGCAGTCTGCCCCTCCCCCAGGAGAATAGAGGACCTGACTCACATGGTGGCAGTCTGCCCCCAGAGGAGAATAGAGGACCTGACTCACATGGTGGCAGTCTGCCCCCAGAGGAGAATAGAGGACCTGACTCACATGGTGGCAGTCTGCCCCCAGAGGAGAATAGAGGACCTGACTCACATGGTGGCAGTCTGCCCCCAGAGGAGAATAGAGGACCTGACTCACATGGTGGCAGTCTGCCCCCCCCCCCCCCCAGAGGAGAATAGAGGACCTGACTCACATGGTGGCAGTCTGCCCCTCCCCCAGGAGAATAGAGGACCTGACTCACATGGTGGCAGTCTGCCCCCAGAGGAGAATAGAGGACCTGACTCACATGGTGGCAGTCTGCCCCCCCCAGGAGAATAGAGGACCTGACTCACGTGGTGGCAGTCTGCCCCCCCCCCAGGAGAATAGAGGACCTGACTCACGTGGTGGCAGTCTGCCCCCCCCCCCAGGAGAATAGAGGACCTGACTCACGTGGTGGCAGTCTGCCCCCCCCCAGAGGAGAATAGAGGACCTGACTCACATGGTGGCAGTCTGCCCCCCCCCCCCAGAGGAGAATAGAGGACCTGACTCACATGGTGGCAGTCTGCCCCCAGAGGAGAATAGAGGACCTGACTCACATGGTGGCAGTCTGCCCCCAGAGGAGAATAGAGGACCTGACTCACATGGTGGCAGTCTGCCCCCCCCCCCCAGAGGAGAATAGAGGACCTGACTCACATGGTGGCAGTCTGCCCCCAGAGGAGAATAGAGGACCTGACTCACATGGTGGCAGTCTGCCCCCCCCAGGAGAATAGAGGACCTGACTCACGTGGTGGCAGTCTGCCCCCCCCCCCAGGAGAATAGAGGACCTGACTCACGTGGTGGCAGTCTGCCCCCCCCCCCAGGAGAATAGAGGACCTGACTCACGTGGTGGCAGTCTGCCCCCCCCCCAGAGGAGAATAGAGGACCTGACTCACATGGTGGCAGTCTGCCCCCCCCCCCCAGAGGAGAATAGAGGACCTGACTCACATGGTGGCAGTCTGCCCCCCCCAGGAGGATAGAGGACCTGACTCACATGGTGGCAGTCTGCCCCCCCTCCCCCAGAGGAGAATAGAGGACCTGACTCACATGATGGCAGTCTGCCCCCCCTCCCCCAGAGGAGAATAGAGGACCTGACTCACATGGTGGCAGTCTGCCCCCCCCCCCCAGAGGAGAATAGAGGACCTGACGCACATAGTGGCAGTCTGCCCCCCCCCCCCCCGAGGAGGATAGAGGACCTGACTCACATGATGGCAGTCTGCCCCCCCTCCCCCAGAGGAGAATAGAGGACCTGACTCACATGATGGCAGTCTGCCCCCCCTCCCCCAGAGGAGAATAGAGGACCTGACTCACATGATGGCAGTCTGCCCCCCCCAGAGGAGAATAGAGGACCTGACTCACATGGTGGCAGTCTGCCCCCCCCCCCCAGAGGAGAATAGAGGATCTGACTCACATGGTGGCAGCCCCCCCCCCCCCCCCAGAGGAGAATAGAGGACCTGACTCACATGGTGGCAGTCCCCCCCCCCCCCCAGAGGAGAATAGAGGACCTGACTCACATGGTGGCAGTCTGCCCCCCCCCAGAGGAGAATAGAGGACCTGACTCACATGGTGGCAGTCTGCCCCCCCCCCCCAGAGGAGAATA
>JBBDGP010005197.1:0-90995 GCA_037952835.1 Lithobates septentrionalis | reverse complement strand
AAATATCTCCCCTTTAGCTGTTTGGAGCCCTGCAATACTCTGGATTCTGTGGGCAGGTCTGTTGTCCAGAGCTCGGTGGGTGGAGTCATGATGTCAGTAGACTCCCCGTCCACCTCTACACTCCCCTTGGCCAGGCATCGATATTTTTTACACTGAACTTCTGCTGGTCTCGTGGATTATGCCCCATGATCACTAACATGACTTCAGCATGCCCAATCATGCTGAGGTGTGGGGCAGCCAATCCTGGGAGAGCTAGAGAAGAAAGGAGGGGGATGTGAAGTACACAGAATGCCTCTCTCATACTTGTGCATAAGATAAGGAAATTACCTGTCTGTCACAGCAAGGGGGAAGAACTGACACCTATTTCTCTGTGTCTCTGTTTTTATCTTACTGAAGAAAAAGATATGAGGATTGCTCAGAGCTGGATTAACTCTTCGTGGCAAGATTGGGCACAGATGAAAGGATATCCTCTACTGTAACAGATATGAGTCTTAATTTAAAAAAAATGTTGGGATGGTAGCCTCCATAGAGGATATGCGGCCAGATTTAGCAAAGTCATGAACCAAGGCCTTTTTGGCCAGAAAGGAGTCACCAGGAACAGATCGGTATTTTCCTCCCTGAATTTCCTGAGGACCAGCAGTATTAGCAGGAAGGGGGGAAAAGTGTAGCACAGCTGGTAATGCCAGGGGTGGGCAAAAGCTTCTATGCCTACGGCCCGATCTTCCCTCCTGGTGAAGTGAGAAAAACACCCGTACTTTTGAGTTCTGCTGGCTCGCAAACAGATCCATTTGAGGTTGTCCCCATACTTCGGTGACCATCAAGAAGACTTCTTGGTTCTGCTTAGTAGGTCTGCTAACAGATTCTGGGATCCCTTTAGATGGACTGCTGACACAGAGGCCACATTTTGCTCTGCTTAATTCGGTGCTCAACACCCCCCGCTCGTACTGGGGTGGGGGGGGGGGGGGTGCTGGGGTGGTCACTGCACACCAGGCAGAAAAACACCTTGAGGTAAGCCTTCCCCCTCCACCTTTGAGAGAGCGCAGCTGCCCCTGGTTCCAGCAGCTCTTCCAGAGGAAACACAATAACTGAGACCATGGTAGAGGAGCAGGGATTCAAAGGCTGCATGTGTTTCCTGGAAAATGGGCGGAGCTGCGCTCTCTTCAAGGTTGTCCTTAAAGGCGATTTAAGAAAATGAAATGGTAAGGAAAGGAAAGGGGAAAAAGGATAAGGAAGGATAAGGATAGTAAAGGAAAGGAGGCGTGAGGAAGGCAGTCCAATAAGGAATAAAAGGAGAAAAGGAAAGAAGTAGAAAAGGAAAGGATAAGGAAAGTAGAGAAAAGTTAGAGGAAAGTAAAAGTAAAGTACAGGAAAGTAAAGTAAAGTAAAGTAAAGTAAAGTAAAGTAAAGTAAAGTACAGGAAAGTAAAGTAAAGTAAAGTAAAGTAAAGTAAAGTAGAGGAAAGAAAAAGAAAAGCAAGGAAAGGAAAATAGGATAAGGAAAGGAAAAGAAAGCAAGGAAAGGAAAATGGGATAAGGAAAGGGAAAGAAAAGCAAGGAAAGGAAAAAAGGATAAGGAAAGGATGAGCAGGAATAAGAAAGGAAGGGGCTGGAAAGGATGGTGAGGTGTGAGGAAGGCAGTCCAATAAGGAATGGGAGGAGAAAATATATGAAAAATATAGAAAAGCAAAATGGTAAGAAAAAGGAAAGAAAATGGTTAGGAAAGGAAAGGGAAATGGGATAAAGAAAGGAAAGTGAAATAGGATAAGGAAATGAAAGGGAATAAGGATAGGATAGGAAAGGAAAGGATAAGAAAGGAAAGGAAAGCAATGGAAAGGAAAGGAAAGGATAATAGGATAAGGGAAGGATAAGGGAAGGATAAGAAAGGAAAGAAAAGGATAAGAAAGGAAAGGAAAAGGAAAGGAAAAGGAAAAGAGGAAATAGGATAAGGAAAGAATAAGGAAGGATAAGAAAGAATAGGAAAGAATAACAAGAAAGGAAATGAAATAGGATAAGGAAAGGAAATAAAAAGGATAAAAAAGGAAAGGAAAGGA
The DNA here is from genome assembly GCA_037952835.1 of Lithobates septentrionalis. Taxonomy (NCBI): domain Eukaryota; kingdom Metazoa; phylum Chordata; class Amphibia; order Anura; family Ranidae; genus Lithobates; species Lithobates septentrionalis. Next base: position 88,945 of record JBBDGP010005197.1, on the reverse strand, counting down.
TAACAAGGGAAAGGAAATGAAAGGAAAGGAAAAAAGTTCAAGAAAGGAGGCGTAAGGAAGGCAGTCCAATAAGGAATGAGAGCAGAAAAGGAAAGAAAAGTAGGAATTGAGGGGCAAAGAAGGAAAGCCAATAAAGAATGGGGAGGAGGAAAGAAAAAGAAGCTTGGATAAAAAGGAAAGATTTAAAAAAATACAGTAAAAGAAAAAGGAAAAGTAAGGCAAGGTAAAGAAAGGTAAAACACAAAAATAAAAAGGTAAGGCAAGGAAAGGAAAAGTAGAAAAGAATAGTAAATGGAAAGAAGAAATTGAAAAGTAAGGAAAAGAAAAGGATAAGGAAAAGGAATAGAAGAGCCTGTCAGAGCAAAAGATGAAGCATGCAGTTAAGAGAAGGATAAAATAAACTTAGGAGTAGGGATGAGCCGAACACCCCCCGGTTCGGTTCGCACCAGAACCCGCGAACGGACCGCAAGTTCGCACGAACGTTAGAACCCCATTGACGTCTATGGGACTCGAACGTTCGAAATCAAAAGTGCTCATTTTAAAGGCTAATTTGCATGGTATTGTCCTAAAAAGGGTTTGGGGACCCGGGTCCTACCCCAGGGGACATGTATCAATGCAAAAAAAACTTTTAAAAACGGCCGTTTTTTCGGGAGCAGTGATTTTAATGATGCTTAAAGTAAAAAAAAAAAAAGTGAAATATTCCTTTAAATATCGTACCTGGGGGGTGTCTATAGTATGCCTGTAAAGTGACGCGTGTTTCCCATGTTTAGAACAGTCCCTGCACCAAATGTCATTTTTAAAGGAAAAAATCTCATTTAAAACTGCTTGCGGGTTTAATGTCATGTCGGGTCCTGGCAATATGGATGAAAATCAGTGAGACAAACGGCATGGGTACCCCCCAGTCCATTACCAGGCCCTTTGGGTCTTGTATGGATATTAAGGGGAACCCCGCACCCAAATTAAAATAAGGAAAGGTCCCTATATACTCTGAACAGCAGTATACAGGCGGTGCAAACAAGACAGGGACTGTAGGTTTGTTGTTAAGTAGAATCTGTTTGTAATTTTGAACATTTTTAATGTGTTTAGCTCCAGCCAAAAAATCTTTTCTAAGCTTTTTGGAAAACATAGGGAAGGGTTATCACCCCTGTGACATTTGTTTTGCGTCTTTCCTCCTCTTCAGAAGATTTCACCTCACTTTTTTGTCCCAATGAAAAATGTTTTTTGAAAATTTGGGTTTTTTTGTGGAACAAGGATTGGAAAGCATCAGTGGAAAGGAGAAATTGTTTTCCCATATTAACTCTTACATGAGAGAATTTCCCTTCCTATGGGTAGATTTCATCTCACTTCCTGTTGTCTCCTTCCGTTTGCAAGTAGGAGTCGTTTGTAAGTTAGATGTTTGAAAGTAGGGTCCTGCCCTATATACTCAGCAGAAATTTGGGCCTTAGGTGTTGCTGTGGCCAAAACACTGTAAGCCCTCACAGGGCCCTGCTGTGAAATATTAGATCAAGAATTGTAATTACATGCCCCTGTTGAACAGGAGCTGAAAAATTAGGCCTTAGGCACTGGTGCTGGTGCCACAACACTGCAACCCCTCACAGACACTCTAGTTGGAACGCAGGAACGAGCACTGCTGCAAAGTATTGCATCAAAAATTGTAATTACACGCCCCTGTTAGACAGGGGCAGAAAAATTGGGCCTTAGGCACTGGTGCTGGTGCCACAACACTGCAACCCCTCACAGACACTCTAGTTGGAACGCAGGAACGAGCACTGCTGCAAAGTATTGCATCAAAAATTGTAATTACACGCCCCTGTTAGACAGGGGCAGAAAAATTGGGCCTTAGGCACTGGTGCTGGTGCCACAACACTGCAACCCCTCACAGACACTCTAGTTGGAATGCAGGAACGAGCCGTGCTGCAAAGTATTACATCAAAAATTGTAATTACACGCCCCTGTTATACAGGGGCTGAAAAATTGTGCCTTAGGCACTGGTGGTGGCGCCCAGAACCAAAAATGTTCTTACAAGCTATCAGCGTGATGATTGAGGAGGAAGAGGATAATTACTCAGGGATAATCACTCAGCATCAGCATAGGCAGTCTTTGAAGGGATCTGAAAAAAATTATTCAGTTACATCAGCATCAGGTGCTTGGTAGCTGGTGGTGATCCAAGACTGATTCATTTTTATGAAGGTCAGCCGATCGACCGAGTCAGTGGACAGACGCACCCTGTGATCGGTTACCACGCCTCCAGCAGCACTGAATGTACGTTCCGAAAGAACGCTGGATGCAGGACAGGCCAGTAGCTCAATTGCATACTGTGCAAGCTCTGGCCAGTGATCCATCCTCAAGACCCAGTAACCCAGAGGATTTTCGGTGGGAAAGGTGTCCAAGTCTGATCTTGCCCCTAGGTATTCCTGCACCATGTAAAACAGACGCTGGCGATGGTTGCTGGAACCGATCATACCTTGGGGCTGCGGACCAAAAAATTGTCTGAACGCATCGGTCAGACGGCCACCTTCTCCACCGCTCCTTCTTTGACTGACCGAAGCCTCAGCAACACGTTGTCCAGAAACAGGAGTTTGTAACCTCCCAGTCTCTGGGAACGCGTTGCACAGACCTTTCTGCAAGGCCTCCCGAAGATGTTTCATCCTCTGCTCCCTCTGCGATGGCAAGATAAGGTCCGCAACCTTACCCTTGTAACGTGGATCAAGGAGGGTTGCCAGCCAGTATTGGTCCTTCTCCTTGATACCACGAATACGAGGATCCTTACGCAGGCTTTGCAGGATCAGGGAGGCCATGCAGCGTAGGTTTGCTGAGGCATTCGGTCCGGAGTCCTCTGGGTCACTAAGGACAACAACGTCCGCAGCCACCTCCTCCCAGCCACGTACAAGTCCATGTGTTCCTTGGGACTGATCCCTTAAAGACTGCTGCTGATGCTGAGTGCCAGGCTCCACCTCCATACTGACACAATCTTCCTCCTCCTCCTCCTCCTCCTCCTCGTCCTCTTCCTGTGTGATCGGCGGGCACGCAGGAACACTGTCTGGATAAAGGGGGCCTTGAGAGCTAAGGAAGTCCTCCTCTTCCTGCCTCTGTTCTGCCTCAAGTGCCCTGTCCATTATTCCACGCAGCGTGTGCTCCAACAGGTGGACAAGGGGGACAGTGTCACTGATGCATGCACTGTCAGTGCTCACCATCCTCGTGGCCTCCTCGAATGGTGACAGGACAGTGCATGCATCCCTGATCATGGCCCACTGGCGTGGGGAAAAAAAAACAAGGTCCCCTGACCCTGTCCTGGTGCCATAGTCGCACAGGTACTCATTGATGGCCCTCTGCTGCGTGTGCAGCCGCTGCAGCATGGCCAACGTCGAGTTCCACCTGGTGGGCATGTCACAGATTAGGCGGTTCTTGGGCAGGTTAAACTCCTTTTGGAGGTCCGTCAGCCGAGCACTGGCATTATATGACCGGCGGAAATGCACACAGACTTTCCTGGCCTGCCTCAGGACATCCTGTAAGCCCGGGTACCTGCCCAAGAACCGCTGCACCACCAAGTTAAGGACGTGAGCCAAACAGGGCACATGGGTCAGTTGTCCCTGTCGGAGGGCAGAGAGGAGGTTGGTGCCATTGTCGCAAACCACCATTCCTGCCTTAAGTTGGCGTGGCGTCAACCACCTCTGAACCTGCCCCTGCAGAGCTGACAGAACCTCTGCCCCAGTGTGGCTCCTGTCCCCCAAGCACACCAGCTCAAGCACCGCATGGCATCTTTTGGCCTGCGTACTTGCGTAGCCCCTTGAACGCCTACGGAGCACCGCTGGTTCCGAGGAAGAGGCCATGGAGGAAGAAGAAGAGGAGGGGGTGGAGGAGAGAGGTGTGTCACAATCAGCATTTTGGAGGCGTGGTGGCGGAACAACCTCCAACACTACTGCACCTTGTCCTGCATCCTTCCCAGCTGCCAGCAGAGTCACCCAATGCGCCGTGAAACTTAAGTAACGTCCCTGTCCATGCCTGCTGGACCATGAGTCAGCGGTAATATGCACCTTACCGCTGACCGCCCTGTCCAGCGAGGCATGGACATTGCCTTCCACATGCCGGTAGAGAGCCGGAATCGCCTTCCGTGAGAAAAAGTGGCGTTTGGGTACCTGCCACTGAGGAACCGCACATTCCACAAACTCACGGAAGGGGGCAGAGTCTACCAACTGAAAAGGCAGCAGTTGAAGTGCTAGCAATTTTGCCAAGCTAGCATTCAACCGCTGGGCATGTGGATGGCTGGGAGCAAACTTCTTTCGGCGGTGCAGCAGCTGGGGCAGGGAAATTTGCCTGGTACAATCTGACGTCGGTGTACCAAAAGCAGATTGCCCACAAGTACTTGGCTGTGACACACCTAATTCTACACCTTCATTCCTCTCACTGCAGGTCTCAGAGAGGACTGAAGGTCTAGTGGGGTTGGAAATCTCAGCTGATGAGGAGCAAGGAGAGATCCTCTTTGTTCTTTGGTGTGGGTCTTTCAGATACGCTTGCCAACGAACTGCATGGCAGGTCAACATATGTCTGGTCAAGCATGTGGTACCCAAGCGGGAGATGTTTTGGCCACGCGAGATACGCTTGAGACATATGTTGCAAATAGCAGCGGTGCGATCTGATGCACTCGTCTCAAAAAAGGCCCACACCAAAGAACTTTTTGAATAACGCGCAGAGACTGCAGCGCCCTGCACATGTGGAGCTTTGGGGTGTGATGCAGTCAATGTGCTGCCCTTAGGCTGGCCCCTGGAGGGCATCCTGCCTCGTTGGTGATGTGCCGCCTCCTCCTCCTCCTCCTCCTCCTCTCTCCTATCAGGCACCCACGTTGAGTCAGTGACCTCATCATCCCCTCCCTCCTCATCACTGGAGCAAACCTGGCAGTATGCTGCAGCAGGGGGAGCATGACTGCCAGATTGCTGTCCTTCTTGGGCACCCCCTCTGTCCGTGCTCATGTTACTGCCTTCATCGAGCTCAGTATCATCATCAGAGCCTTCCAAACGCTGGGCATCCTCCTGGAGCATGTACCCAACACTGTGGTCAAACAGTTCGAGGGAATCCTCATGAGGACATGGTGGAGCTAGGGAAGGAGTCACTGATGACATTGAGCTGAGGGAAGAGGCCGCTGCTTTGCCAGACAAAGCACCCTGGGCATGGGTGAGAGAGGATGAGGAGGATGAGGACGGCTTGGTCATCCACTCGACCAAGTCTTCCGCATGTTGCGGCTCAACACGGCCAGCTGCCGAAAAAAAGGCCAAGCGTGTCCCATGGCCACGTGCTGATGAGGATGCACCGTCTCCACGACCAGCACTAGACACAGAGCCTGCTTGCCCTCTCTTATTGGCTTGTGACTGTCTGCCTCTCCTTCTTGGCCTTCCAGACATACTAATGGCCTGTAGCTGCACTAAGCTGGGATAGAACACCTGTAATTTTCTTCAGGTAGCTTTATATACTGTAACCAGACAAGCCTGCCTGTCAGTAGGAAGATAACAGGAACGGATCTAGCTGAACACTGTGAGCAGGACACACTGTACTAAATGTAAATAGTCTAGCTGCCTGACCGTGGTACTAATAGGATCAAAAAGAACACCTGTAATTTTCTTCAGGTAGCTTTATATACTGTAACCAGACAAGCCTGCCTGTCAGTAGGAAGATAACAGGAACGGATCTAGCTGAACACTGTGAGCAGGACGCACTGCACTGAATGTAAATAGCAGGAACGGATCTAGCTGAACACTGTGAGCAGGACGCACTGCACTGAATGTAAATAGCAGGAACGGATCTAGCTGAACACTGTGAGCAGGACGCACTGCACTGAATGTAAATAGCAGGAACGGATCTAGCTGAACACTGTGAGCAGGACGCACTGCACTGAATGTATATAGCAGGAACGGATCTAGCTGAACACTGTGAGCAGGACGCACTGCACTGAATGTAAATAGCAGGAACGGATCTAGCTGAACACTGTGAGCAGGACGCACTGCACTAAATGTAAATAGCAGGAACGGATCTAGCTGAACACTGTGAGCAGGACGCACTGCACTGAATGTAAATAGCAGGAACGGATCTAGCTGAATACTGTGAGCAGGACGCACTGCACTGAATGTAAATAGCAGGAACGGATCTAGCTGAACACTGTGAGCAGGACGCACTGCACTGAATGTAAATAGCAGGAACGGATCTAGCTGAACACTGTGAGCAGGACGCACTGCACTGAATGTAAATAGCAGGAACGGATCTAGCTGAACACTGTGAGCAGGACGCACTGCACTGAATGTAAATAGCAGGAACGGATCTAGCTGAACACTGTGAGCAGGACGCACTGCACTAAATGTAAATACCAGGAACGGATCTAGCTGAACACTGTGAGCAGGACGCACTGCACTGAATGTAAATAGCAGGAACGGATCTAGCTGAACACTGTGAGCAGGACGCACTGCACTGAATGTAAATAGCAGGAACGGATCTAGCTGAACACTGTGAGCAGGACGCACTGCACTGAATGTAAATAGCAGGAACGGATCTAGCTGAACACTGTGAGCAGGACGCACTGCACTAAATGTAAATACCAGGAACGGATCTAGCTGAACACTGTGAGCAGGATGCACTGCACTGAATGTAAATAGCAGGAACGGATCTAGCTGAACACTGTGAGCAGGACGCACTGCACTGAATGTAAATAGCAGGAACGGATCTAGCTGAACACTGTGAGCAGGACGCACTGCACTGAATGTAAATAGCAGGAACGGATCTAGCTGAACACTGTGAGCAGGACGCACTGCACTGAATGTAAATAGCAGGAACGGATCTAGCTGAACACTGTGAGCAGGACGCACTGCACTAAATGTAAATACCAGGAACGGATCTAGCTGAACACTGTGAGCAGGACGCACTGCACTGAATGTAAATAGCAGGAACGGATCTAGCTGAACACTGTGAGCAGGACGCACTGCACTGAATGTAAATAGCAGGAACGGATCTAGCTGAACACTGTGAGCAGGACGCACTGCACTGAATGTAAATAGCAGGAACGGATCTAGCTGAACACTGTGAGCAGGACACACTGCACTAAATAGTCTAGATAGAAGATAACAGGAACGGATCTAGCTAAACTGAATACAGTGTATATATATATATGCAACACCTGGGATGCATATATATACACAATACACTGTAAGTGCAGCTAACTGACTGACTGTTCTGCCTAATCTATCTAACTCAAATCAAATGACACTGTCTCTCTCTATCTCTCAGCACACCGGAACACACACTACACAGGGCCGCCGTGCAGGCGGCCTTATATAGTGTGGGGTGTGTACTAAATCCCCTGAGCCATAATTGGCCAAAGCCACCCTGGCTTTGGCCAATTACAGCTCTCTCTACTGACGGCGCTGTGATTGGCCAAGCATGCGGGTCATAGTGCATGCTTGGCCAATCATCAGCCAGCAATGCACTGCGATGCCGCAGTGAATTATGGGCCGTGACGCGCCACACGAATTTGGCGCGAACGGCCCATATCGTTCGCAATTCGACGGACGGTCGAACAGCCGATGTTCGAGTCGAACATGGGTTCGACTCGAACACGAAGCTCATCCCTACTTAGGAGGAAGAATGAAGATTGTGGGGTAGTGGGGTAAGGAATACCATAACAGACAGACGAGCTGCACAATGTGAGTACTGCTCTTCCTCCTTTAATCTCTGTAGTCTCTCTTGGCCATACACAGCGCCTATCACCCAGCTCCACACAGCACGCTGTGCCCTCCTCAATCATGGTTAACCCTTAGCTTTAACGTTTCTTTGGGGTTTCGACCTCTGATTCTCTCTTCCTGTTAGACAGCTCTGGGGGAAAGAGCAGCTGATAAAAGAGCAATCAGGCCAGGCAATGCTTGAGATTATCTGTAGGAAAAGCAACCTGGAGCAACTCATTAATGGCACACATAGGAGAGGACCGCACCACCACCCAGCCGCCTGTAACTCCATGATTGCTGCGATCAAAGTCAGAATTATTTATTCCAGTTACTATTTGTGTGGATCCCACTCTCAGATCAGCTCTCGCACCTGTCATCCGGGAACCGGAGGATGATCTGGAGCCATCTACCGCCCGCTGCACAAACTCTGAACAACAAGGATTCGCCAGAGCTAGTCAAAGAGTGAAAAGTACAAAGAAACACGATGGAGGTTACTTGAAGGGAAGCCATAGCGGGTTTTCAGCCAGCAAATATTTAGAGTTATTATTGTGCAGTTTACCTTACAGTAATGGAATGTTAGCATTTTATCATCCTTGCTGTATCATATTCCCTTGAATGCAATAAAAGATGAATTCTAGGCAGACATAAAATACACAATGTAATGCAGCTTTGCATTCAATTTAAACATGGATTTTTTCATTTTTTTAATACAAGCAGAATCTGATTTTGATTTGGTCTTGGTCTCTTGCGGTCCCTATACAGCAGAGCGCAGGCTGGGGAAAAGCAGCCCAAGGAGACAGTCAGTTGTGCTGAATTGATGGGATTGGAAGAGAAGGGAAGTGATGGGATGGGAAGGAAAGAGAAGGAGAAGAAGAAAAGGAGAAGAGAAGATCAGTCTGCTGCTTCTCCTTTTACTGTCCAGGGGAGGGAAAAGACTTAAGCGTTAAAGAGGAGGTCCAGCCCCCCCCCCCCATGAAAAAATTAAAAGTCAGCAGCTACAAATACTGTAGCTGCTGACTTTCAATATTAGGACACTTACCTGTCCTGGAATCCAGCGATGTTGGCACCCCAGCCGAGGACAGGAAGAAAAAGGGAAGTGATGGGACAGGAAGGGAAATGATGGGATGGGAAGAAAAGGGAACTGATGGGATGGGAAGTGATGGGACGGGAAGAAAAGGCAAGTGATGGGACGGAAAGGGAAGTGATGGGACGGAAAGGGAAGTGATGGGACGGAAAGGGAAGTGATGGGACGGAAAGGGAAGTGATGGGACGGGAAGAAAAGGCAAGTGATGGGACGGGAAGGGAAGTGATGGGATGGGAAGGGAAGGGAAGAGAAGGAAAGGAGAAAGAAAAGAGAAGAAGAGAAGGAGAAGAGAGGGAGAAGAGAAGAAGAGAAGATCAGTCTGATGCTTCTCCTTTTACTGTCCAGTCACAGGCTGGGGGAGGGACAAGACTTGTAAGCGCCCAGCCACCCCCCCCCCCCACAAAAATATGTCATGTCAGCAACTACAAATACTGTAGCTGCGAACTCTTAATATTAGGACACTTACCTGTCCTGGAATCCAGCGATGTTGGCACCCCATCCGATGTTTCCATCGGTTCTCGGGTGCTGAGCTGCCATTGCCTATAAGGGAAACCGGCAGTGAAGCCTTGTGGCTTCACAGTTTGTTCCCTACTGCGCATGTGCTTTGTGAATGGCAGGTGACAGGGGAAGGAGGAGGGGTGCCAAACTTCCCAGGCACCTCGCCACATCTCACCGCAGCGAGGTCTCCTGGAAGTGGGAATGGATACCTGTCAAAACCAGGTACCCGTTACTCACTCCCCCCCCCCCTCTGGTGCCAAATGAGGGGGGGGGGGGGGGGAGGCAGATAAGCGGAGCTTCCCCTTTTGGGTTGAGCTTCACTTTAACTGCAACAGAGAAAAATCAGGTCCCCTGCTAGACAAAGCTGTGCTGTATGACAGAGCCGTACAGATCTCAGGACTGGGTGGACAGAGATAAGAATTCAGGCAGGCAAAACAGCTCTCTAGGTACTTCACCTGTGTTTAGTTGTTTGCCTGAAGTTCAGCTTTAAATATGCAGATTTGAAGCCAAGTCTTCATGTGGTTAACTTTATTTCATGCATTTGCTCAGCTTCCCTGATCAATAACTGCTGAGATAAAATCTCAGACACAGGGGTATTGATTAGTGATTGTGTAATAGAGGACCCTGAACCCTAGTGTGTATATGTATCACCACTGTAAGCTCCTCTGGGGCAGGGTCTGACATATATGGCACTATGTACGCCTAAGTAAATGAATATAGGAAATAAAAAAAAGATTTAAAGCCTGCAGACTCGTTAAAGTTCATGTAAACCCTAACAATAATCGTTCCTTCTTTGCTGCCTTTTCGTCTTTTAAATATACCATTGAAAGGATTTTGTTTTATCTATTCCATAAATGTGTAGCAATATGGACTACAAGCATTAAGCACTGTACCTTCCTGTGTCTCAAAGCATTGCTTGTCTCTCTAGTGATCATTGTACCAGGTGACATCATAACTGTGTGCCAAACAAAAAGGATTGTGGGATGAATAGTCCTCCCATCAGATAATTGCTTTGCACTATTGTGTGCCAGGACTACATATCCCAGGAATCTTTGCTGCCATCGGGAGGATGCTGGGAGTAGCTATAAAAGAAGCAAAGGTGCACACGGAGTTCTCTTCCACCTGGGCCTGATGCAAGATGGACTCTCTCTCTCTGCGCAACAGGGAGAGAGAGGTTGCAGCCTACCACGTGGAATACCACTTTCCAACCCACAATCTGAGAGGCCTAACTCCGCTGTCTGTTGTCGGACATCTCTCCAACATCACTCCAACATCACTCCAGTCGCCTGTCTATTGGTGGGCTCCAACAAGCTCCAACAAGCCGGTGAAGAACATCAGATCTGCAACGTGGACTATTGCCATTACTGATAAAAAGGGCCCCTATATTATCACTTTTAGACCCGATCTCCCTTCTTAGGATAGCATTATAGGTTGGCTAGGATCCATCTTTTACATCGTGGCAGTATAGGCAATTGTTGAAATATCAGAGTGTCAGGTGGGTTGGAATGTTCACCAGGTCATGGCCGTGCAGATGAGCAGGTAATTCTAAGCAGTCCTCTAGTGGGATGTGTTACAAATGCAAAAAAATATGTCTGTAGATCCTGCCAGAAACTCAGAACTGTCCTTCTCCTGTTCACTCTGCTTATGTCTTCTTAATCTGAGTCTAATGAGTGTAAAATGAGTCTAATTAGCCCTCCCAGCTCTTATCTTGGACTACAGAAGACCCTCAAATGAACACCATAGGGAGCATCCAAGTGCAGAATGTTAATTTATTGGGAAAAAAAGAAAATAATCCATACTCACATAAAGTGGAGTAAAAGAAGGCATATCAAAAAGTAAAAAAGGAGTCATCTCAGGGACCCAAGTCAGGCAGCAGCAATTTGGGGTAATGTAGTGCAGAATCACCAGCAGCAAAGATAGCTACAGTAACACCAGAGCCGGTCTGCCACCGTGAGAAAGTTCCTAGATGACGTCAGACGCTGGGGGGTGTGGAACAGGGCGTGGCTACATGTTTCAAGGTGGTACCGCCTCTTTCTCAAGCCTCTTCAGAAGACCTGCAGCCTATGATGTTGAGGGGGGGGGGAGGGATTATGTAGTTTAGCAAAATAAAACTGGCAGGGCTGACACCATTTTATTTGATTTCAGTCCAAAAAATCCTGTGTGCTGTCAGTCCATGATAGAACATTAGAAGCCAAATGCATTTCTTGGAGATCAACAGGTATTGCTCTGTATATTAAGAGTCTTTAAGTGAGCCCACTTTTTTTACTTTTTCCATTTGGCCGGGTCTTGGTTCCACAGATTATACTGTTTTTGCACCATTTTTTTATAAGCAGATTTGGAGACATTTTTAAATCCTTAATGCTCATAGGAAATACATTTTCAAATTTCCAAAAAAAAATCTATTTTACCCAGTGTTTAATGGAATAACCCATGGGAACTGTACATATACTGCAGGGATCAGGATGTGCTGCATGTTTTCTTTTTTTTCCTAATGTATACGGAAAGAAAATGTGGATGCTGAATATTTATACAAAGGGCCATCATCGAATATAAGTAAAGTGAAAGGATCGGAATGTCAGTTCTTCAGCTCAGGCCAAATACTTGATGAATTGATGTTGCTACGGCTTGGTTCATTGATGTAGATATCGACATGTATCACACTACTGTATTGATTTATACAAGTCTACATAATGTAACTGCATCATTAAATCACTACTATGGAGCGGAGGAGATCTAAAACACATTGACACCAATCAGCGCCAAACAAGTCGGGGGAATTAATCGGTGAGATGCGGAGGCAGCGAAGGGGTCCTTTCATGTCTGGAAACACAGAAAAGAGAAACGTGAGGAGGAAGAACTGACAAGACTGGAGAGACAGCATACAGAGTGCCATCAGAGAGAGAGGGAGGAAGCATAGAGACAGAGAGAGGAAGGATGGAGACAGAGAGAGGAAGGATGGAGACAGAGAGAGGAAGGATGGAGACAGAGAGAGGAAGGATGGAGACAGAGAGAGGAAGGATGGAGACAGAGAGAGGAAGGATGGAGACAGAGAGAGGAAGGATGGAGACAGAGAGAGGAAGGATGGAGACAGAGGGAGGAAGGATGGAGACAGAGGGAGGAAGGATGGAGACAGAGGGAGGAAGGATAGAGACAGAGGGAAAAGGATAGAGACAGAGACAGAGGGAAAGGATAGAGACAGAGGGAAAGGATAGTGACAGAGAGACTAAGGATAGAGACAGAGAGAGGAAGGATAGAGACAGAGAGAGGAAGGATAGAGACAGAGAGAGGAAGGATAGAGACAGAGAGAGGAAGGATAGAGACAGAGAGAGGAAGGATAGAGACAGAGAGAGGAAGGATAGAGACAGAGAGAGGAAGGATAGAGACAGAGAGAGGAAGGATAGAGACAGAGAGAGGAAGGATAGAGACAGAGAGAGGAAGGATAGAGACAGAGAGAGGAAGGATAGAGACAGAGAGAGGAAGGATAGAGACAGAGAGAGGAAGGATAGAGACAGAGAGAGGAAGGATAGAGACAGAGAGAGGAAGGATAGAGACAGAGAGAGGAAGGATAGAGACAGAGAGAGGAAGGATAGAGACAGAGAGAGGAAGGATAGAGACAGAGAGAGGAAGGATAGAGACAGAGAGAGGAAGGATAGAGACAGAGAGAGGAAGGATAGAGACAGAGAGAGGAAGGATAGAGACAGAGAGAGGAAGGATAGAGACAGAGAGAGGAAGGATAGAGACAGAGAGAGGAAGGATAGAGACAGAGAGAGGAAGGATAGAGACAGAGAGAGGAAGGATAGAGACAGAGAGAGGAAGGATAGAGACAGAGAGAGGAAGGATGGAGACAGAGAGAGGAAGGATAGAGACAGAGAGAGGAAGGATAGAGACAGAGAGAGGAAGGATAGAGACAGAGGGAAAGGATAGTGACAGAGAGAGGAAGGATAGAGACAGAGAGAGGAAGGATAGAGACAGAGAGAGGAAGGATAGAGACAGAGGGAAAGGATAGAGAGAAAGGAAAGAAAAGAAAAAGTAAGTATGTACAGTATGTAACAACTGGGGTTTGATCCAATCTATATTTCCACCCTAGGACTCCCTATAATATAAAAACATTCACACTTGAATAAATGATATGCGTTGTGTTATAGCCAATGGTACTGTTCTCATCTCTGTGTGTTCTCCCTGCAGTGACAGTACCGCTGCTTATAATGGATCCGGTATAATTGTACATTTTGCGTACAATTACACCAGCCTTCAGCTGCACCAAAAAGCACATACGACTTATTTGCAAAAAAATAAAACAAAAAAGGGGAAAGTCCATCCAGAACTGATTTTTAGTTGTTGGATTGGTGATGGGGTGAATGGTCTTTGGGGGAATCTCTAACAGGATTTGCAGCTCCTTTGCTACATGATAAAAATCCATTACAAACCCAATAGAATGACACAGTGGCACTGGTTGATGGGAATTACAGATTTTTTACAAATGAGCCCCAGAAAGAAAGACAGCCTGACATCCCCACACTGAACTGGAACATACAAAATCTCTCAAAAGTGAGTACACCCCTCACATTTTTGTAAATATTTTATTCTATCTTTTCATGTGACAACACTGAAGAAATGACAATTTGCTACAATGTAAAGTAGCGAGTGTACAGCTTGTATAACGGTGTAGATTTGTTGTCCCCTCAAAATAATGTGACACACGGCCATTAATGTCTAAACCACTGGCAACGAAAGTGAGTACACCCCTAAGTGAAAATGTCCAAATTGGGCCCAATTAGCCATTTTCCCTCCCTGGTGTCAAGTGACTCATTAGTGTTACAAGGTCTTTAATGGTGTGAATGGGGAGCAGGTGTGGTAAAGTTGGTGTTATCGCTCTCACTCTCTCATACTGGTCACTGGAAGTTCAACATGGCACTTCATGGCAAAGAACTTTCTGAGGATCTGTAAAAAAAGAATTGTTGCTCTACATAAAGATGGCCTAGGCTATAAGAAGATTGCCAAGACCCTGAAACTGAGCTGCAGCATGTTTGCCAAGACCATACAGCGGTTTAACAGGACAGGTTCCACTCAGAACAGACCTCGCCATGGTCGACCAAATAAGTTGAGTGCACATGCTCAGCCTCATCTCCAGAGGTTGTCTTTGGGAAATAGACGTATGAGTGCTGCCAGCATTGCTGCAGAGGTTGAAGGGGTGGGGGGGTCAGCCTGTCAGTGCTCAGACCATACGCCGCACACTGCATCAAAATTGGTCTGCATGGCTGTCGTCCCAAAAGGAAGCCTCTTCTAAAGATGATGGACAAGAAAGCCCCCAAACAGAGGGGTTGAAGAGACCAGACACACGTCTCTTCAACCCCTCTCTGCTAGCGTAATCTTTGTTTCAATATACCCCTTTTCCTTGTTACAAACCCAAAATAGTTCAGCCTATATAAGATTAAATATTGTTTTATATGACACCCTTACACTGTACTATAGAATGACCATGTAATGTATATACATAGGCTTTAATATCTATTAGTTCCCAATACACTACCCTCTGACCTATATTGGTTGGTTGAGTGTCCAAGCATCTTTCTTTGGTATCTGCAACCCCATAATGTAACCAATAATATTATCTATACTAATACTTTGCCGGCCATCCCAATACCTGAATACATCTCCAGACATTATAGATTATGTCTTGAACTTTATTTAAACAGATCATTTATAGCAGTACTATATTTCTATTTTCAGTTTCCAGATTCACCCCCTTTTCCTGCCAAATCATCAATCTTACTAACTGACTACTATTAACAGGTATATATACATTCTATGAATTGTTTAAATACTTAATTTCTTTATATATCCAGTAGTCTCAATCTGGATTTATACTCTTGGCATACTTCTTTCTTACCCCCAGGGACTCCATTCGCCTCAGTATATTACTCTGGCCGCCATGTTGCCGCGCAGCGCGGGGGGAACCTCTTCCTTTTGAGGACAATATTATTCAGCTTATACTCACAGACCTCACTGATGCTCACCTTGTCTTAAGACAGCAATCCCACCAGCATAAATATCCGGTGCTATTTTGATTCCAAGCTTTTAATGTGATTTAACGAAGCATTATAACAACTGTTTAATCATTTAATACTATGCAAGTGTTTGATCATAATACCTTAAGCATATATTTTTGTGCCTTCACATGTTCTGGTAATCCATCGATTATATATTTCAATTATATCTTAGATCAGGGGTCTTCAAACTGCGGCCCTCCAGGTGTTCAGAAACTACAATTCCCATCATGCCTAGTTATGTCTGTGAATGTCAGAGTTTTACAATGCCTCATGGGATGTGTAGTTCTGCAACAGCTGGAGGGCCGTAGTTTGAGGATCCCTGTCTTAGATGAACCCCTCTTTTTTTCTGTACCCCTGAAGAAGGACTAAACTATATCCTGAAACGCGTTGGGTGTGAGGAGAGTTCTTTTCATGTTTCTACCTTGTATGGTGATAGAAACGAATTGCTTAGATATATCAAATGTTTCGTTACATTTTTTTAAACTTTGTTTATTCCTAAATAAAATTTGTTTACTATTATATTGCTGCATATTTTGGTATATTTTTACATAGGACATTACTAAGTGCCTTAAAAGTCCACCCAGGGGAACCCCTTTTTGTATGTATCTTGATTACTGGACGTGGCACGGTTTTAATAACCTAGGTCTGCCTCTCGCCTTCTCTTTATCTCTGGAGGAGTGGAAGAGGACTCCAGTGACAACCTGTGAAGGTCTGGTGATCTCCATGCCCAAGAAGGTTAAGGCAGTGCTGGAAAATAATGGTGGCCACACAAAATATTGACACTTTGGGCCCAATTTGGACATTTTCACTTAGGGGTGTACTCACTTTTGTTGCCAGCGGTTTAGACATTAATGGCTGTGTGTTGAGTTATTTTGAGGGGACAGCAAATTTACACTGTTATACAAGCTGTACACTCACTACTTTACATTGTAGCAAAGTGTCATTTCTTCAGTGTTGTCACAATGAAAAGATACAGTATAATAAACTATTTACAAAAATGTGAGGGGTGTACTCACTTTTGTGAGATACTGTACATTTTCTGAGGGCTGACTGTGTAAAGTCTTGTACATAGGCAGAGAAGGTTAAGAATTGGGAGGCAGAGAGCAGGAAGGAACCACAACATACATTATTAAACATCGGCAGGAAAATGTTTTGACACTTTATAGACTCAATCAGCAACATCTGTGTGAGAATTCCATAGAGGGATCCGCAATATAAAGACGGCATGCAATTAACTGACACATGCGATCAGGATCTATTAAAACTTGTTTTCTATTGATTTTTTACTTTTTAAATTCTTAATTTCGTTCATCACTTGCCTCTGCTGAGCTGTTCAATGTTTTACTACATTTCTAAGCAAGAACCTTTTAAATAAACATTGGTGGGGAGCAAAATCAGGTTTAATTTTCATGTTCTGTACCATCATAAGCAGAGTCCCCCAGCAGTGCGGAGTATTTCAGGAGAAAAAAGTAAGATGAAAAGGACGCAATCTGAATCCAGGGCTGATCATTTGGAAGTAATTTCTCCATAATCGATCACAAACAGTTGGGGAGCTATCAAACTTGCATTGTCTTTAATGGGACTTCCAACCACTGCTAGCCGCTAGGAACCCCGGCTGGTTCTTCCACATGTAATCACAAACAACCAAATCTGCAACTGTTAACTGGGCCATACATAAATGGAAGATGTAGAATCCTCCAAAAGCACAGATTATTTCAGGAGAGGACAGTAGGACAATGAAAGGGAAAGAGTCTTCCCGAAGCACAGAGTATTTAAGGAGTGGACAGCTGGACGGTGGAATGTGTAGAGCTCTCCCAAGGAGCATGAAGTGTTTCAGGATAGGACAGTCTGCCAGTGGAAGGTGTAGAGTTCCTCAGGAGCATGGAGTATTTCAGGATAGGACAGATGGCCAGTGGAAGGTGTAGAGTTCCTCAGGAGCATGGAGTATTTCAGGAGAGGACAGATGGCCAGTGGAAGGTGTAGAGTCCTTCAAGGGCATGGTGTATTTAAGGAGAAGATAGTTGGAAACTGGAAAGTGAAAAGTTCTCCAATTGCACAAAAGTATGTAGGATAGGAGAGATGGACAATGGAAGGTGAAGAGTTCTCCAGGAGCACAGAGTATTTAAGGAGGAGGCAGTTGGATGGTGGAAGGTGGAGAGCCCTACAGGAGCATGGAGTATTTCAGGAGAGGACAGTTGGGCAATGGAAGGTGTAGAGTTCCCCAGGAGCATGGAGTATTTAAGGAGAGGACAGTTAGGCAATGGAAGGTGTATTTCCCAAGGATCATGGATTATTTCTGAAGAGGATAGTTGTACGGTGGAAGGTGAAAAGTACTGTACTCTAATGGCACAAAGTATTTAGGGCAGGAGAGATGGACAATGGAAGGTGTAGTGTCCTCCAGGAGCACAGAGTATATCAAGAGAGGACAGTTGGGCAGTGGAAGGTGTAGAGTTCTCTAGGAGCATGGAGTATTTTAGGAGAGGATAGATGGGCTGTGGAAGGTATACAGTTCTCCAGCAGTAAGTATTTCAGGAGAGGATAGCTGGACAGTGGAGGGTGTAGAGTCCTCCAGGAGTATGGAGTATTTCAGGAAAGAAATGGGCAGTGGAAAGTATTATGCCCTGTACACACGACCGGTTTTGCCGTCGGAATAAACTCTGAAGGTTTTTACGACGGAGTTCCGACGGAACTCCGCTTAAGCTGTCTTGCATACACACGGTCACACCAAATTCCGACCGTCCAGAAAGCGGTGACATAAAACACGTACGACGGGACTAGAAAACGGAAGTTCAATAGCCAGTAGCCAATAACTTCCGTCTCGTACTTGCTTCAGAGCATGCGTTGTTTTTGGTACATCGGAACAGCATACAGACGAGCGTTTTTTCCCATAGTAATTTGTTCCGTCGGAAAAATATAGAACATGTTCTCTAAGTCCGTCTGAATTTTCAACAGAAAAAGTCAGATGGGGCATACACACGGTCGGAATATACGAAAAAAAGCTCCCATTGGACTCTGTCGGAAATCCGCTTGTGTGTAGTACGTGGTATTAGAGTCCTCCAGTTACACAGAATATTTAGGACAGAAGAGTTGGACAATGGAAGGTGTAGAGTTTTTCAGGAGCACAGAGTATTTCAGGAAAGGAGAGCTGGACAGTGGAAGATGTAGAATTGCCCAGAAAAAGGGAGTTTTTGAGAAGAGCGCTCTTGAAGCACAGAATATTTGAAAAAGAGGAGAGTTAGACAGCGGAAGGTGTAGAATACCCTATTAGCACAGATTTTTGTAAGAGAAGAGAGTTATGCCGCGTACACACGAGCAGACTTTTCACCATCAAAGGTCCGACGGACTTTCGGACGACCGGACTTGCCCACACACGAACGGACTAAAGTCCAGTCGAAAATCCGTTGGTTTGAACGTGATGACGTACGAAGGGACTAGAATAAGGACGTTCATAGCCAGTAGCCAATAGCTGCCCTTGCGTCCTTTTTTGTCCGTCGGACTAGCATACAGACAAACTGATTTTTCGACCGGACTCGAGTCCGTCGGAAAAATTTGAAACATGTTCTAAATCTAAAGTCCATCTGATTGTTGACAGAAAAAGTCAGCTGAAGGCCCAATGAAGCCAACACACGGCCAGATTGTCCGGCGGATTTGTTCCATCGGACTAGTCCGGTGGAAAAGTCCGGTCGTGTGTACATGGCTTTAGGGTATGGAAGATGTAGAGTTCTACAGTAACACATACCGCGTTCCCCCGAAAATAAGACCTACCCCGAAAATAAGACCTAGCGTTATTTTCCAGGAGGGCTGCAATATAAGCCCTACCCCGAAAATAAGCCCTTAAAATGCTTGTAAAATCCTATAACCCACTCTATTACAGAAACACACACACATTGTACATTGTGTTCTACTGTAATATAAATGCAGGGAAGAGAACCCCGGCGGGTCACAGAAGCGCAGAGCGGCACTATAACGAAGGTACTTGGCACAATTATATTACAGAAACACACACATTGTACATTATATAATACTGTAATAGAGTGGATTATATAATTTTACAAGCATTTTAACTCCGTTCCCACTGGGGATTCCTGTCAGGCAGGGAGAGAGAGGGGGAGAGAAGACAGCACATTACATGGTAAGACCTACCCTGAAAATAAGCCCTACTGTGTCTTTTGTTGCCAAAATTAACATAAGACCCGGGCTTACTTTCAGGGAAACACGGTAGCAGTAATGTTTAGCTTCCATCAAGCTGGTGCAGCAAGATTAATGTGGCTGGCGTACATCCTTATACATCAAAATTCATTGTTCGTATGAAGCTTGTTTTGTGTTTAGCAGAGTACACAATGTAATCCAAGCTTAACCTTTAGAAAAAGCCTTTCAAACTTGTGTGTCCAAACAAATATATTTTTGCCAATTCCACAGCTTACAGAACATTTTCTTCTACCCTTCCTATGGCATGCCATGAGAGGTTCTGTGTCCTTTAAAGCAAA
The DNA here is from genome assembly GCA_037952835.1 of Lithobates septentrionalis. Lineage (NCBI taxonomy): Eukaryota > Metazoa > Chordata > Amphibia > Anura > Ranidae > Lithobates > Lithobates septentrionalis. The sequence continues at coordinate 69,126 of JBBDGP010005197.1, read as the reverse complement.
ATAACACAAAATCCAGAAACTAAGATGTTTTCTGATTTTCCTTTTCTGCTTGGTTCCGATCATAAGATATTGCATTTGTTAATTAACTGCAGAGCATTCTTCTCCAAAAAGTATAGGCCTATAAGTGCTGGCTCACCAACCTAATTCCAATTCATCCCAAAACAGTTCAGTAGGGTTGAGGTCAGGTATTTGTACAGGACACTCAAGTTCCTCCACACCAAACCATGTCTTTATGGAGCTGGTTTTGGCGCAGTCATGCTGGAACAGAAAGGGTCCTTCTATAACTGTTGCTACAAGAATGGAAGAGCACAATTGTCTAAAACAGCCAAGCTCAACCAGGGTTCCTCCAGAGATTGCTAGGGGTTCCTTGAGCTGTGGGTCATTGACCTCCCATTTGATGGTGCCTATATAGTTCCAAGGCCAATGTCACATGGTATAGCCAGTTGCATGAAGACAATGACCTTCTTATATGTCTGTAGGGGTTGCATTATGACCATTACTGTAATGGTTGCATTTTTCCCTCTGACCATCAATGTAAGGGGCACTTTTTTTCACTGACCACCAATAAACTGGTTTTTAGCAAGGTTTCCAGAGACTTTAAAATGATTAAAAGTTCCTCTGGGGTAAAAGGGTTGAGAAAGGCTGTACTTGCGCTAAAATGTTCTAACCTTCCCTGGAAAAACCTGAACTCAATAATATGGAGGGGTTTCCATGCGTCTATTCTACCTAAAACAAATTTTTAAACAATTTGGGTGTGTGGCACCTAAAAAATCCCATTAGCTTCTTCATGATAGGGTCTTGTGTTTTCTATTGTGCCTATCTCAATAATTTAAAATTGGAGTTTTGTTATTTTAGGTTATTAAGTCCCAGTGTGTTTCCATGTGTTCGCTAATTTATCTGTAAGGCCGATTTCCCCAAACTCTTTGGGTTGGTAGTAGGGGTGCAACGGATCAAAAAACTCACGGTTCGGATTGTTCCTCAGGTCAGGAGTCACGGTTCGGATCAAAAAAAAAAAAAAAAAAAATCTCCCCCACTGTAATATCCACAATCTCCCTATTGGCAGGGTGTGGCAGGGTATTGGCAGGGTATTGGCGGGTATATTGGCAGGGTATTGGCGGGTATATTGGCAGAGTATTGGCAGGGTATTGGCAGGGCATTGCAGACTATTGTCAGGGCATTGCAGAGTATTGTCAGGGCATTGCAGAGTATTGTCAGGGCATTGCAGCAGGGTATTGCAGAGTATTGGCAGGGTATTGCAGCAGGGCATTGCAGAGTATTGGCAGGGCATTGCAGAGTATTGGCACTGCTGCCATCCAATCTCTCCCCTCCACTGTACAGATCAGTACACAGAGGGGAGAGAGGAACCAGCGTCATGACATGACGCCGGTTTGTTACAAGTGATCGCTCCTTCATTTGACGGAGCGATCACGTGCTAAACGGCCGCCGGGTGTACCAAGATGGCCGCCGATCCGGAGCTAGGCCAAAGCCGCGGCCTTTCCTATGCCCGAGGCCACAGAGCGCTCCGCGGATCGTGGGTGTCCCGTACGGATCAACCTCCGCGGATCGGATCACGGATCGATGACGATCCGTTGCACCCCTAGTTGGTAGTGATCCCTAAGGGAATCTCCATCCATGTCTCCTTATTTCTTCAGGATATCTATATTTCTGTATATTTGTCTTGAACAGCGAATTGAGACCAAAGACATGTCAACCCTTTTCGTTAGTTCCAACTTTCTTCGGGTCCATGAACCTATCATAGAGCTGTTTTGCCACAATGGCTTGTATGCTTTGTAAAATCCAATATCATTTATTTAAAAAAAAAAAAGTAAATTTCAATGGGGAAGAACCATGTGTTTTGTCCTAAGAGTGGCCAGATCCGTGAGGGCGTAAAAACCCCACTTAGAAGGATGAATCTTACCTTTAATAGGCCCACCTTCCCAGACCTTCCATCAAACACATGTGCCCATTGAAAGATTTCCCCTCATTTCCTGTTGCTGGTGACAACATTGCCCATCATTTTCCCTCTGGTCTATAATGACTTGGCAACATCTTGAGAGGGTTTTCTCAAATGGCGATGAATAAAACTCATCCTCCTGTATGATTGCCCCATTCTGCAATGCATGAGTGAATAGCAATATCAAATAAATCGAATTAGACAATTCTTGGCGCCCCAGAACAAGGTAATTAGTGGACTTCATCCCTAGCGGAGGTAAAGAGAGCAACAAAAAAGCATTTTAAAGGTATTCTAACCCTTCCTTTCTCCACCCAAAAAGCCAGTTTTGTCTGGAGTTTCACTTTTCTGCTATGTGGCCATATCTCCTATTGGGCTATTGATAACCATCCATCCGAATTAGCATACAAACACTGTACAACCTCCATCTCTCCATCTTTGATCTTCCACCATCAGCCGCTCGGGCAGTAAACAAACCAGATTTGTATCTGCCTGATGCAGTTTAATTAACCCTGGGAGCTTGGAATCATCATGAATTATTGAACCACTGTTGGCGAAGATGCGAAAACGCCTAACTCCGCTAATTACCTTGCACTGGGACACCCAAGACTTATTCAATTTGGCGTATTTCATATTACCGCTCGCTTTCCTGCCCACGTGCGCTGGAGGACGAGACATTAATACAACAAATGCGTTTTATTCACTGCGATTTGAGAAATCCCTCGGAAGATGTCAGCCAGCCGGAGACGTGAAACTCTTGTAATAAAGTGTATTATTGCAGAGGAATATTACTACACCGCAATGATGTTCTCTCTCACCCTCCCTCATCTACGTACCCAAGCCTCCGTTGGTGGCTAGCAATCCCAGGCCTGATCCGTTTTATATGGAATTACAGCCGCTGTCTCTGGGATTAGTGAGGAATTCATTTGTCTCCTAGCATAGCACAGAGGGACCCTGCCTCGGGCCATCCACAGAAGTGACGGATTTATCCATTTTTTTTTTTTAATTCATATCACCTGTACGGCCTTTTAATGAACATCGCTGGTTAGAGCAACAGATTTATTTCAGAATTAAAAGGATAGAAAACCGAAAGCATGCTGCTGGAAGAAAAAAACGCTGAAAAAGGCACATAGGTGACCTATATGCTCCAGAATTCTCCATTACTGGATGTGTAAAGTAGACATGAGCAGAACAAAAAAAATGTGTTTCGATTCGTTATTTACATAAATTCGTTTAGTTAAATTTGTTTCAATTGCATAATTCGTTTCGTTTATTCGTTTTCAAATCGATTCAAATAGTTTTTCAATTCCCAAAGAGAATAAAAAAAGAATAGGAAATAAAGGAATAGAATAGAAAAAAAATAGAATAGAAAAGAATATAACAGAAAATAAAATAATATGAAATAATATACAGTAAAACCGAACAAAATAGGACAGGAAATAAAAGAACAGAATAGAAAGGAATAGAATAAAAATAAGAATAGAAAAAAAAAAATAGAAAGATAACCATTTTCTGAAATTTGAATGGAATAGAATTGAGTAGAATAGAATAATAAATAACACAATAGTATAGAAAAAAAAACACAATAGAGTAGAATGAATATAACCATCTTCCTAATCTATTATTGTCTATTCTATTCAAATTTGAACTAATTCTATTTGAATTTTGGGAAATCGATATACTGTATTCTATTGTTTTTTTAATTCTATTCTTTTCTATCTTTTTTTTTTCTATTCTTTTCTTATGCATTCAAATTCAAATTTATTCTATTTGAAATTCGAATTTCAGAAGATGGTTATATTCTATGTTATTCTAATTATTTCTATTATATTCTAGTCTATTCTGTTCTTTTATTTTCTATTCTATTTTAGTCTATATTCTTTAAATTTCTGGGGTTTTTTTCTAGTCTATTTTTTTTTCTATTCTATTCCTTTATTTTCTATTCTGTTTTATTCTCTTTGGAAATTGGAAAACTATTCGAATTTGAAAAGTTTTCGAAAAGTATTCAAAAGCTATTCTAATTCAAATTTCGTCCGAATTTTTTTTTCGTCATTTCGGCTTAGCTTAAATTCGGTACTATTCTTTTCTATTATAGTCGGTACGAAAATGCATCGGAATTTTAATTCGTAACAAATGAACCGCACATGTGTAATGCAAACTGCCGTTAGGCAGATCCTGGCACCTAAATACCCAAACACAAAACATTCATCTAAATACATTCCCACGGAGGATATAAATCCACTTTGTGTACTCTACATGCCTGTGCAAACCCAGATATTACCTTGTAAAAGTAGCAGTGACACCATCACTGTGCAGAGAGTAGAGTTATAGGAGGGGCCCAGCAGGCTCCACCCACTACAGGAGGGGGCGGAGACAAGACCAGTCACCCTGCACAAGGAGAGAGAGCAGCAGTGAGCGGTCTTTATTACACAGATGAACGTTTCACACTGGATTACTGCACAGAGGAAAAGTTTCAGTAATGGGTGCTCAACCTGTGGCCCTCTGGCTGCTGCAGAACCACAAGTCCCATCATGCCTTTGGGAGTCATGCTTGTATCTGTCAGGCTTGCAAAGCCTAATGGGACTTGTAGTTCTACAACAACTGGAGGGTTACAGGTTGAGCACCTATGCAACCTCAACTCTCTCTCCTACCTTCACCATAAGGAGTGGTTCACACCAGAACGCAGCACGAGAAGAGCGCATTCCGTGCACGATTCCCACACCTTGTTCAAACGCACTGCACTTGCGATCGGCAGAGGGTGTCAATTCAATGCTAACGACACCCCAAAAGTAGTTCACAAACGCAGTGCTCTTGCCTGCGCAGGATCGCATGGTACAGAAGTACCATGTGATCCGGTTGTGATGCTGCTTATTTTTTTTTTTTAAGTATTGCATGCATTACTTTTTTTTCTTTTCTTTACTTTAACATTAATTAAACACAACTAATAGTACCTTGTCTGTAGAACAGTGGGTGAAAGAAATAAAAATAAAAAAGGGGAAAAATCCCCAGAACTCCTTCCTGGGTATCTCCCATCCCTCCCCTAGTGGAGGAGAGAGGGAGGACGCCCCGAAAGAACATAGTGCATGCTCATGGCACTGAGACTTCCCGTTTCGGGCCCTGAATGCAAGAAACATTATTATCCCCCAAGTCATGGGGAAAACCTGAAGCTGCACTCGAGGGAGGTCGGGAACGCTCCAGAGTGGAGCTCTAATCTTTACATTATCTAGGACCCCGATTGTGGCATTTGAACCTTAACAGCACTTAGGACAGTTTGTAAGGTAAAGTAGAAAAACCTTGTTGTCATGTTCTGTATGTTGTTTATGGGCAATAACGGGAAAAGAACTTGGAATGTGAAAACCGGGGGGCCAACAGTTCGGCAACTTAGGTTAGGAGCGCGTAGCTCCATCAACAGGTGGGACCACTATCGTGGCAGAGGTGAACAAATGTGAGCAGAGCGTTTGTTGACTGGAGTTGCAGTCTTAGGGAGGCCTACCATCTTTGGATCTCTTGGCCTTTCCTTTGTTGCAGAAGGGGGAGACTGTGCTTGCTGGAGGGGGCGCTTGGTGGAGCCCACGGTTGAAGTGGAAAAGTCCATGGGTGCTTCCTGCGATATAAGCTTGAGATGTAGGAATAGCTTTTCGCCATCCAGCAAGTTTGAGAAAGAATGTGCTTTGCCCTGGAGTGAAAATTTCACGGCAAATGGGAAGGCCCATCGATACTTAATGTCCTGTTGAGAGAGGACTGTCAGGAGCGGTTTGAGAGTTCTCTGCTTTTGGATTGTTGAGGGGGAAAGGTCCGCAAAGATTTGTATAAGATGCCCCTGGCACATCACCCTTTGGCTTGGTGCGCGATTGTCGCACGACTTCCTCTTTTATAGTGTAGAAGTGTGGCTTTACGATGGCATCCCTAGGGGCACCATCTTTTCTGGGGTCCCAGGGCCCTGTGAGCTCTGTCTAACTCCAGGCGGTGTAGGACGGGGTGTGTTAGGGATTAAATCCTTGATAAGCTCTTGAACTGCAGGGGAAATGTCCGTGATGGTCTCAGGAAGGCCCCGGATTCTGAATTAATATCTTCTAGACCCGTTTTCCAGGTCATCAATTCTGGAAAGGGCTGTTTGGAGCTGGTCTTGGAGGACCTGAATGTGGGCAGAATTCTGATTGGTTCTGGATCCTGTAATGTCCAGTTTGTTTTCTATGGCCTCCATTCTGGATCCCAGGTTTATAAAATCAGATTTAATGTCTCTTGTGATTTTTTTCACTTTGTTGGATAGCCCCTCTCTAGGAGGTCAGAGAGTTTGAGGAACAAGTCTGCTGGCGGGTGGCTGGGTCCTGGCCTGGGGAAGGGGTCGCTAGCAGGCGAGTTTGAGAAGGCCCGACTAGGAACAGTGTATAATCCTCCATGGCGCGGTCCAGCAGGGACTCTGTGGAGGCTGGAGAGGGAGCCACGAGGAGCTGTTGACTGCCGTGGGTTACCTGGGAGTAGGTGAGGGTTGCTGGGGCTAAGACTTGCCTCTGATCCTGGGATCCCTCTGCGTAGGCTGCGTGTGGCTGAGTTGCTGCGGTGGCCATCTTGGTACACCCTCCCCACTCTGACGTGTCGAACTGCAGCCCGAGGTCTCGTCTGGCGGCCGGTCTGGACATCCAGGGGTGTGCTCAGGGGTCTCAGAGGCCGGGATGGCTGGTTGTTGCCTGTCCTGGGTGGCTGGGCTGTGTGCGTTGTGGATCTGGGGTGATGCGGAGCTTAAGCGGCCATCTTGGAGCTCCCGTGCATGGGCACTGAGCACCGCATTTTTTTTATGCATTTCCATTGAAGTCTATGGAACCAAAAGCGCAACCTGCTGTGGGGAAAAAAAAAAGTCCCTGACCCTCTTTAAAAAAAAAAACGCACCCACAGATGTGAATGTGACCCATAGGAAATGAACTATAGTGTGTTTCTGCAAAACTGAAAACACATTGAAAAAAAACGCATAAGTGTGAACCAGGCCTAATACAAGTGCCAAAAAAAAAAAAAAGTGTTATCATTTATTAGGTGCTCCTTTTAAAAGTCTGCAGGGCCAAAGATGCGCACTTCTGCTCCTGTACTACAAGTTGTGTGTACAAATGAGCAAAAATAAAGCCTGTGAATCGCTCAGCTATGCTCATTGGCGGCTTAGAAGCACATCGGCAACAGCAGCTACAAAGTCTGTATTCTTACAGGTTCCCTTTAATTTAACTGTAATATCCATTCTCGCCCTATACTAGACGAGCGGTTTGTTTCGTTCCGAATTTCAGAATTACAATAGTAACGAAATTAAACCAATCCAAAATAGCAAAAAACAAAATTTCGGATGAAATTCAAATTCGAATAGTTTTCAAATTCAAATCATTTTCACACTGAATTCGAATTTCCGAATAGAGAATAAAATAGAATAGAAAATAAAGGAATAGAATAAAAAATAAAAGAATAGAATATATAGTAAAACAGAACAGAAAACAAAATAAAAGAATAGAGAAAAATGGAATAGAAAATAAAGGTGTAGCAATAACTCTCGGTGGAGCTGCTGATTAAAGCGGGCTGTTACCGTCACCTTTGTTACCTCTATTTCACCAGAACCGGGTCTAGGGTCCCGTTGAATTTAACACCAGTCAATGTAGGCACCGGACACTTGAGTATCTTTTCCAACGTTTTGGTAAACATGAATTGAAGGAAGTAGCAGGTAAGAGGTAGAAGGAAAGTTGCAGGGAAGTTCAAATACCTTGTCTTAGTGTAGTATTAGGAATTGAAAGCCTGTAGATGCATATACTCTCTCTGTAGAGTTGAATCTTTGCCCGCCTGGATAGGTTTCTCTCACTAACCTAGCAGCCGGTACACAGCACGAACAAAAGTCTCTGCCACAGACTTGATTGGATTGAAACCCGTACGATCCTCTGTCACAGGATGTAATGGTTTAAGATGAATAGCAAACACAACACTAGAACCTTTAAGCCGACCCGGCAGTACTATGCGGTAGGATAACTTTAGGATGCGTCCTCCAACTGAGTCACCAGGCCCCTCTCCAGACCAGCACTCTGCATGATCCTTCCATGACGGGTCCTCCCCTGGGATCTTCTCGGTTGTCCAGATTCTTCCCTCTAGGACAGACAGCTCAGGACCATTCCTCCGCTGCTGTGGTAGGCCCCAGACAGGCTTCTGGGCTCACCCACACACCGCAGCTACGTGGGCCTCCCGGATGGAGGACCACGAGGTAGTACTCCTAGCACATACCTGTCGGCCAGGAGGGCCAGCAGGTGGAACGGAACGAACCCCCAAACATGGCGTCTGTCCCATAAATACCCTCCCCCAGAATGCAACTCGGAGGACCACCTCCACCGAGTTATCTCCGAGACAGAGGAGCACTCATACGCTTCAGCGCGTTGCCTTTCCAACACCGACCCATGGCGAAAGCGACACCCACAGGCACAAAACTATAAAACTATATATGAAATGTGAATTTCAAATAGAATAAATTCAAATTTGAATAGAGAAGAATAGAATATAACTGTTTTCTGATATTCAAATTTTGAAAATAATACATTTGAATATAATAGACTAGAATAGAACAGAAAATAAAAGAATACAATAGAATAGGAAAAAACAATAGAATGGAATAAAAAGAATATAACCATTTTCCAAAATTTGAATAGAATAAATTTGAATACAATAGAAAAGAATAGAATCGTATAGAACAATAGAACTGTTCTCCGATATTCGAATTGCGAATAGAATTTAAATAGAATAGAAAATAAAAGAATACAAATAGAATAGGAAAAAACAATAGAATAGAAAGAATATAACCTTCTTCCAAAATTCTAAATTTCGAATAGAATAAATTTGATTTAGAATGGAATTCAATTCAAATTCAATTCGATTGGTTTGAAATTTTCCGAATTCGGAAAATTTAAATTGATTTTTAATAAACAAAATGAATTCCGAAAAATGAATTAAACAAATTACATTTTTGCTAAATGAATTTATGTAAATACCCGATCGAAATGAAACTATCTTTTCCGTTCTGCCCATGTCTACCCAGTACAGCTTACAGCAGCCTCAGGAGCGTATTTAGTAAACCTGGAGAGTGCAAAATCCGGTGCAGCTCTGCATAGAAACCAATCAGCTTCCAGGTTTTATTGTCAAAACTTAATTGAGCAAACTGAAGTTAGAAGCGGATTGGCTACCGTGCACAGCTGCACCAGATTCTCAGTGCACCAGTTTTAGTAAATCTCCTCCAAATTGAAGGAAGCATAAAAAAAAAAGCCGAAAAAAAAAATTTAAGCGTAAGAATGCGAAGTGCACAGCAAGTATTTTTCAGCGGTAAAACATGACAATAAAAAGCTGAACTTGGAGTTTAAGTACAGTCACACAGCTGCATCGGCTTCGATCGGGCCGGTGTGACAGGCAGGGTCACCGTGATAAATAGACTCGCCTTATGAACGACTCTGACAGATTGCGCTAATTTGCAGACGCTTTAAAGGACAAGACCAGACGGAACGTTTTTTTTTTTTTTTTTTTCCCCTGGCTATGCGAGAGACACTCGCTGATTAAACGTTGCATCCTCCGCTAAACAGATGTGGCCGAGTGACTCTTCGGAGAACCGCCCCCTCTCGCTCCTCGCAAACTCCTGCCAAGCCACTTAGCGCTGCCAAAGTTCCCGTGATTTTAGATCTTAAAAGCAAAACACCATCTTTCATTGGAATACGGGATTCCTGGGCGGCGGCCAAGAGACCTTCTGAGTGCAGATAAAAATCCATGAAATCTAATTTTTCTGACCAGCCTGGAGCTTAAAATGGACTCCTGAGGAGCGGGGACGGCCAAACACTGATCGAAACTCAGCCGCTCCGTGCTGACCCAGCCGAAACATTGATCGGTGTACGGCCAAGCTTTAGGATTTAAACTCTCTAGCAAGTTCTGGGAAAGGCAGTAGAATAATTACTCTTGTTCACACGTAGGCAAAATTGTGCGCTTTTTACCGGCACGCTGAGAAACTTGCTGCTCTTTAACCACTTCAGCCCCGGAAGATTTGGCTGCTGAATGACCAGAGCACTTTTTGCGATTCGGCACTGCGTCGCTTTAACTGACAATTGCACTGTCGTGCAACACTCTACCCAAACAAAATTGACGCCCTTTTTTTCCTCACAAATAGAGCTTTCTTTTGATGCTATTTGATCATCTCTGCGGTTTTTATTTTTTGCGCTATGAACAAAAAACGAGCAACAATTTTGAAAAAAAAAAAACCACAATAATTCTTTTTTTTAGCTGTAATAAATAGCCCCAATTTTTTTTTTTTAAAAAGATCATTTTTTCTTCAGTTAAGGCCAATATGTAGTACTCTGACCAGAGGACTTTTTTTGGGTTCCGGCACTGCGTCACTTTAACTGACAATTGCGCGGTCGTGCGACACTGCACCCAAACAAAATTGACGTCCTTTTTTTCCCCACAAATAGAGCTTTCTTTTGGTCATATTTGATCATCTCTGCGGTTTGTATTTTTTGCGCTATAAACAAAAAGAAAGCGACAATTTTGAAAAAAAAAAACACAACATTTTGTACTTTTTGCTATAATAAATATCCCCATTTTTTTTCCCCTCAGTTTAGGCCGATACGTATTCTTCTACATATTTTTGGTAATAAAAATCGCAATAAGCGTTTTATTGATTGGTTTGCACAAAATTTATACTGTCTACAAAATAGGGGATAGATTTATAGCATTTTTATTATTATTATTTTTTTTCACTAGTAATGGCGGCGATCTTCGTTTTTTATCAGGACTGCAACATTATGACCGACACATCGGACAATTTTAACACATTTTTGGGACCATTGGCAGCGATCAGTGCTATAAAAATGCATTGATTACTGTAAAAATGTCACTGGCAGTGAAGGGGTTAGCACTAGGGGGCGATCAAGGGGTTAATGTGTTCCCTAGTGTGTGTTCTAACTGAAGGGGGGATGGGACTGTCTAGGAGAGGAGATGGATCGGTGTTCATGCTTTGTATGAACACACGATCAGTCTCTTCTCCCCCCAGAGAACTGGGATCTGTGTCTTTACACACACAGATCCCGGTTCTCACCGTGTCTGAGGCCCTACACCCCAATTTATCTGGCTCAGCAGATTTTTTTTCTTTCCCTTTTTCTTTTTTTAGGTGCTGTGCACACACTTGAAGTTGACAACAGGTGCAAAAAAAGAAGTGAGCAAACAAAAAATGTGCACAGGGTGTACACACAGCCCTGCTCCAAAATCGAAAGAACCCTGGGCCCTGATCCCATGGGGTGCAAGACTCCTGACAGGGACTGATATATTCGTGGTTCACCCAGCAAAAACTAGGTGGACCCCATTCTTCAGAACACCTGCAGAGGTAAGGTCCAGCCAAAGAATAGATGGGGCTCCCCCCGATGGGAGACCCGAAGGGAGGTGGAGAATTAGACCAAAAGGCCATATGCTCTCCTCCTCCAAGACTTTCAGGGCAAGTCCAAGGACCTACACCCTACTCTACCTGGCTCAGTAGGTTTTTTTTTTTTACTTTTCTCTTTTTTTAAAGGCTGCTTTCACACCGAGGCACTTGAAAACTGCCCACAAAATGCCGGGCACTTTTAAAGAGTTAGCTTTTTTTTGAAGGACGTGTGACTCAAAAGAAGCATTTTGAAGTGCTTTTCAGGTGTTTTTCAGGAGCTTGCCATTAATTTCAATGAAGAGGGGCACTTTTTTTTACTGCCTCAAACATGCTCCAAAGATGCTGCTTACAGGAGTTTTTTCACCACAACCCCAGCGCACCGCCCCAGTGTGAAAGCATTAATTGATTCTAATGGAAATTGGTTTTTGTGAGCTTTTCAGGTGCTTTTTTTTAGCGTGAAAGTGCCTGAAAAGCGCCTCAGTGCTGGTTCACACAGGAGCGACTTGTCAGGCGACCTAGCCGCCTGACAAGTCGCCTCCCGTTCTGTACAATGGAACTGTTCTAATAGGAGCGACGCAAGTCGCTCCGACTTAGAAAAAGGTTCCTGTACTACTTTGGGGGCGACTTGAGGCAACTTGCATAGACTTCTGTACAGAAGTCGTTTTGCAAGTCGCCGTGGAAGTCGGTGAGGCGACCTGCAAGTCGTGCCGCCCCTGTGTGAACCGGGGCTAAGTGTGAAAGGGGTCTAAGGCTCCAGTGAGCACACTCGAAATTAACACCAGCTGCAAAAAAAAAAAAAAAAGTGCACAAGGTGTACACAATTCTCCTTTGAAGAGAAAGAACCCTGGTCCTGATTTCCTGGGGCTGAAGATTCCTGATGGGGGACTGGGGTATTTATGATCCACTGGGTAAAATCAGGTGGACCCCATTCTTCAGGGGGCCTGCAGAAGCAAGGTCCACCCAAGGTCTAGATGGGACTTCCACAAAGGGAGATCTCATGGGAGGGGAGAACCTGACGATAAGGTCACATGCGCTCAAGAATAACACCAGGTGCAAAAAAGAAATGCGCACACAAAAAAAGTGTACGCATGATCCTTCTCTGAGGAGAAAGATCCCTGGCCCTGATCCTTCGGAGTGCATGACTCCTGACGGGGACTGAGGTACTTGTGATCCATCAGCAAATACCAGGTGGACACCCATTCTTCAGGGGATCTGCAGAGGCAAGGTCCACCCAAGGTCTAGATGGGGTTCCCCTGATGGGAGTCCCCCAAGGGAATGTGAGAACCTGACCAAAAAGCTACACTCACCCCCCCCCCCCCCCCCACCGACTTTCAAGGCAAGTCAAAAGGACCTACACCCTACTCTACCTGGCTCAGTATATTTTTTCCTTTCTTTTGTTTTTAGGTTCTGAGGAAATGCACACCAGGTGCAAAAAAAAAGTGAGCACACAAAAAAGTGCTCAAGATGTACACATGGTCCTTCTCCAAAAGAGAAAGAACTCTGGCCCTGATCCCCTGGAGTGCAAGACTTCTGATGGGGACTGAGATACATGTGGCCCGCCCCACAAAACCAGGTGCACCCCATTCTTCAGGAGACCTACCGAGGCAAAGTACATCCATGTACTAGGTAGGGCTCTCCCGAAAGGAGACCCAGAGGCGGCTCTCTAATTAGGCGGTCACCTTATGCCTCGCAGTAACAGGGGCCTCGCGGCCACCTGGTCTAGTTAAAGAGCCGCCTCTAAGACTGGCAGCAAGGATCTCCCCACCATCAGCAAAGTGCCGAATTCCAGCCGGTCTGTAAGCGCTACAATCCACTCAAGGGAGAGATCACAGGGCCACGTGTGTGTGTGTGTGTGGGGGGGGGGGGGAGCAGGAGCTGACAGCTCCGGATCACAGATAGAGCCACTCAACAGGGCCGGCGCCAGCATAAGGCCACCTTGGGGGGCACTGAAGCCGACGGTCCCTCAGGTGCTTATGCTGGCACTGCCCTGCTCACACCTGTTTAGCACAGCAGACATCAGACCGGTAACATGCAGCGCTGTGAGCTCCTCCTCCTCCTCCTGATGGCCTTTCATTTCAGCACATCGATCAGTTGATGATTCTCTCTTAAGAGAATCTCCTCCCACCTGGGCGCGTGGGCGGTACCAGAACCGCCTCCATTCAAGCATACTCGTTGGTGAACTGGAGGTAAGTGAGAGGAGGGGCCAACGGAGGGGGAGGGACCAGCAGACAGTAGAAGGAACGGCATGGATCCTCAGAGGAAGGTAGAAGTAAGGTGCTGTATTATATCTGACTGTACTTATTACACAGCCTGCTGTATGTACATAATAGGGACAATCTTTACTAGGATAAAGCAACAAATTGGATCTGCACACGTTTATCACAGCACAGTTTTGTTGGATTTTTTTGTGTGACATGTATGTTTTATGCTCATTATTTATTGTACCAGCACTTTGGAATGTACATATATTATTCTTGATATCCATCACAGTATAGCATTTTATTGTGGTACACACTTATATGATGGATGTTCTTTTCTTTCTTTCCCCAGCGACAGCCTGCCAGAATAGCTAGGATCTGTAAGAACAGCTCTGTATTATACATTACTGTCCCTATACTGTACCCTACTGCCCCCTGTACTGTGTCCACTTACCCTCTCCCTGTCCTGTGCCCTCCTGCCCCCTGTACTGTGTCTACTTACCCCCCTGTACTGTGTCCACTTACCTTCCCCCTGTACTGTACCCACTTACCCTCGCCCTGTACTGTGCCCTCCTGTTCCCCCCTGTACTGTACCCTACTGCCCCTGTACTATGTCCACTTACCCTCCCCTGTACTGTACCCTCCTGCTCCCCCCTGTACTGTACCCTCCTGCCCCCTGTACTGTGTCCATTTTCCCTTCCCTCTGTACTGTACCCTCCTGCTCCCCCCCCTGTACTGTACCCTCCTGCCCCCTGTACTGTGTCCACTTACCCTCCCCCTGTACTGTACCCTCCTGCCCCCTGTACTGTGTCCAATTACCCTCCCCCTGTACTGTACCCTCCTGCCCCCTGTACTGTGTCCACTTACCCTCCCCCTGTACTGTACCCTCCTGCTCCTTGTACTGTGTCCATTTACCCTCCCCCTGTACTATACCCTCCTGCTCCCCGTACTGTGTACACTTACCCTCCCCCTGTACCCTCCTTATACAGTTAATTTTTATCGCTTGAATTATTTGTCCTATTATGGGCGTGAGTGGAGCCTCATGTCTAAGTTTTGCCTAAGGCCTCACAAAGCCAAGAGCTGCCTCTGAGGAGACCCCATGGGAGGGGGGAGAACCTGACCATAAGGCCATGTGCTCTCCCTCCCAAGACTTTTGGGGGAAGTCCGAGGATCTACAACCTACTCTACCTGGCTATTGTAGTTAGGCGATGTCCACAGCTACCTAAATACAATGGTGCTGCCAAATAGTGACTACTGATAGTATGTAGCACACTCAAAATTAATAAAATTAATAAAAACTAAGAGCGTGCACGCAAAAGTGAAGCACACAAAAAAAGTGCACAGGTTGTACACATCCTTTAAAAAGAAAGAACCTTGGCCCTGATCCCCTTGGGCGCAAGACTCCTGCTAGGGACTGGAGTGCTCATGTTCCACCAGGCAAAAACCAGGCAGACAGCAATCTTCAGGGGACCTGACAAGGCAAGGTCCATCCAAGTACCTGATGGGGCTACTCCGCAGGGAGACCCCATGGGAAGGAGGAGAACTTGGTCATAAGGCCACATGCTCTACCCGCCAAGGTAAGTCCGGGGACCTTCACCCTACTCCACTTGGCTTAGCAGATTTTTAAAATCAACTGTGGTTGAGCTGGGTGGTGCCACCGGCAGCTTGAATTTTGGCCCATCCAGCGGGAATTGCTTAAAATGTTAGCAGTCTATGGCCAGCTTTACATGAACAGAGAGATGAAAATTCTGGCAGATCCTATTCATAGAGTGCATAGTCCTTCTCCGAAGAGACAGAATCCTTGCTCGGATTCCCCCAGGGCACAAGACTCCTGAAGAAGACTGAGATATTCATGGTTCACCAACCGAAACCAGGTGAACCTCATTCTTCAGGGGACCTACCGAGCCAAATTCCACACAAGTACTAGGTGGGACTCCCCTGAAGGAAGACCCCATGGGAGGAAAAGAACCTGACCAGAAGGCTACATGGTCTACCCTCTAAGACTTTTAAGGCAAGTCTGAAGACCTACACCCTACTCCACCTGGCTCAGTAGATTTTTTAAATCAATTTTGTTTGAGCTGGGTGGTGTTTGAACTTTGGCCGAACCAGCAGGAACTGACCAAAATTAGGGTCAATGGCCAGCTTTACATGCGCAGAGGGAAGAGAAATCTGGCAGATCCTATTCAAAGAGTGCATAGTCCTTCTCCGAAGAGACAGAATCCTTGCTCGGATTCCCCCAGGGCACAAGACTCCTGAAGAAGACTGAGATATTCATGGTTCACCAACCGAAACCAGGTGGACCTCATTCTTCAGGGGATTTGCCGGGCCAAATTCCACACAAGTACTAAGTGGGACTCCCCTGAAGGGACCCCATGGGAAGAAAAGAACCTGACCAGAAGGCTACGTGGTCTACCCCCCCAAGATTTTTAAGGCAAGTCTGAAGACCTACACCCTACTCCACCTGGCTCAGTAGATTTTTCAAATCAACTTTGTTTGAGCTGGGTGGTGTTTGAACTTTGGCCGAACCAGCAGGAACTGACCAAAATTAGGGTCAATGGCTTTACATGCGCAGAGGGAAGAGAAAT
Organism: Lithobates septentrionalis; assembly: GCA_037952835.1. Lineage (NCBI taxonomy): Eukaryota > Metazoa > Chordata > Amphibia > Anura > Ranidae > Lithobates > Lithobates septentrionalis. The sequence goes on along the minus strand of JBBDGP010005197.1, from coordinate 52,986 downwards.
CTGGCAGATCCTATTCAAAGAGTGCATTTGCCATGGCTGCACAGAAACAAAGCTTCCTAGCAATCTTGAAAAATCTGAGCCAACTGATGACCCTAAAACATTGGTCATATTGAACCGCATGTGTGCAACAGTTGTGTTTTATCGATTTTTATAAAAGCGGAGCTTTCCTTTAAATCTTCTGCTGGGGTAAAGGGGTTAACCGGTTGTGATTAGTGCTGGCCCCTCAATTTAAACCTCCTAATTGGATCTTTTAATGAGTTTTTCCTTCCCAAACCTGTGTTCCATGCATATGAATCCTCTGGGTTCTGTCACATGAGGAGGACAGGTCAGCCTGTTGATGGAGCTCAGGGGGTGAGAATTATGGTTTATTCCCAGGAGAATTTGCCCTTTTTTCCTTTCCGGCAAATGCACTCTGAACGATTATGGCTCTGAAACATCCTGCACCTGACGCGGCCCCTCCTCCCTCCTCCCTGGGCTCCGCTCACCCGCAGCTTCTGCTGATCTAAGGCCTTCTCGCTACCATCCAAAACAGCAAAATTAAAAGAAGCTAAATGACTGGAAATAGGAACTTAAAAAACAGAGAGAGAGGGAGGGTGTGCTCCTGGGGAAGAGACCTAAAATCAGGCAATGCATACACTTAAGAGGTCAATCCCTTTAAGTGATACTTCCGTTACCTCCGGACTTCCCTGGCCAGATCTCTGGGCTCCTCCACCCCCCCCCCCCCCCCTGCCGCATGGTGGGAACAAGAGGAAAATGGAACATCTGCAATGAAGGGGCGGAGCTGGGAACTCAAGTGGAGGTCAATCATTCGGCCTGGTTTAGAATCTATTTAATGGGCGGAGTAGACCTTCATGAGAACACCAGGTGGCTCAAAAGGACTAGATTTGCTTAATTAGCCTTGGGCCCTTCAGGTCCCCACTGCTAAGTCTGCAGCATGAACAGCAATTACAGGTTTTCCTGCTTGATACTTGAGTTATCGCACAGAGTCACACGGTCCATGAGGAATTCAGACTCAGAAAATGATTAGTTGAACCCGCTGATGGTAATTTCAAAGTTGGATGAAAAGTTTGGTAAAAGTGTGTATTTATTGTAAAAAAAAACAAAAAACACATAGCAATTTGTCCAGTACAGTGCATGAACTTTCATTCTATGCGAATGTTAATAGGCCATTTCCTGCGCTGGTCGAATTTTAATCATTGATCATAGGAATTTCCTATGAAATTCCTATGATACTTAGTGACATCTAGTGGCCAGATTAGGTACTTCTTGTTGTGAATCAAGGCAAAAACATTCGACCTGCACACACATAGCCCTATAACATTCACTTTTTTCCACCCATGTACATGCACTTTCTGGGGCAAATTGCTATGCACATTATTTATGTATATACTGTAAGTGTTTATCAGAAATATACATACATCTCTGTAATCCATGCACAGATTATTCACCTAAAATTCGGCAAATGCAGAAAAATTGCTGTTGATCTGCTCAGATCCCAACTAACTATATGAGCCGACAACGCTTCCTCTGCTGTACTGAATCCCAATCAGTGAATGTGACTGGCATTTTAGCATTGAAGTCAATGGGACGCGCTTTGCATTGAAACCAATGGGACACGCTTTTGCATTGAAACCAATGGGACGTGATTTTGCATCGAAGTCAATGGGACGCAGCATGCCATTATCGTCACCCTTTTTTTTATCAGCAAAAACACAAATAACCCTATTTTCGGCTGATAATTTTAGTCAATGGATATCGGGTTAATCCCTAAATCAGATAAAAGCTGACCATTGTAAGTGACCCTGTCAGGAGTAAATGGTTTGTTGCAAACCTCTAAAGCTACATCTGCAGGACAGCTTGGTCTGTTGAAAAACAACAGACTTACTGGCTGGATTACCAGGTGAAAAAAATAAAAAATAAAAAAAGATGAATAAAGCCTACAAAGACAAAACTCATGCAGACACCACATCTAAAAATTGGCGCATCAATATGATGAATTTTTGCTTTTGGGAGAGAGATTTCTGCTGGGAGGGGTAGAGGATTTGTGCTAGGAGGGGTGATTCTTTTGGGCCTGGTATGTTGGGGTAATTTGGGGAGAGAGGATTTGAACTGGAAGGGGAGAGGGAATTTCTGCTGGGGGGGGTAGAGGATTTGTGCTAGGATGGCAATTTTTTTGTGGGGAGATTTCTGCAGGGAGGGGTAGAGGATTTGTGCTAGCAGGGGTGTTTTTTTTTTTTGGGGGGGGGTGGAGATATGATGCTGGGGGAATTTGGGGGAGAGAAAGGATTTGAATAGGGGGGGGGGGGAGAATGGGGCTATTTGTACTTTTGGGGTAAGCATGCAGATTAGTGCTTTTTTTGGGGGGGGGGGGATTTGTGCTGGGGGAATTTGGTAAGAAAAAAAAAAAAGATTTGAACTTGGGGGGGGGGGGGGGGGGAAGAGAGGGGAGAGAATGGGGGCATTTGTACTTAGGGGGTAAGCATACAGATTTTTTTTGGGGGGGTAGAGGACTTGTGCTAGCAGGGGTGTTTTTTTTTTCTGTGGGGGGAGGGGGGGGAGATATGATGCTGGGGGAATTTGGGGAGAGAAGGGATTTGAACAGTCAGCCTGGGGGGAGAGGGAAAGAGCTAGATGGTGCTGGAAGTCCTCCATCCAGGAAATGAGGTGGGCTCCCTCTGACTCGCTGCAGCTTCTAACGCACATTGTGAGAAGCTCACAGCGTGCGGTGAAATCAGAGGAAGCCATTTCAGTTCAGGAGAGGAGGTGGTACAACTGTGCAAGACTGGAGGGAAGGACGGAGGTAACAGGACAGCCAGGGAAGGGGCATTTGTAGGTAATGGCAGTCCAAATATAATCTCATGACAGATCCTCTTATGGGATCCAAGGAGTTTCAAATGAATTCCGACATCTTTGGCTGCCTGTCTGTTATGGTTCAGTGACTGAGAACTCTGAATCCAGAGGATCACCTTGACAGCCGGGCAGCGAACAATATGTCTCTGGGGATGGCCCACCCAATCCCCGTCCTAAATTGGGGGCCCACCCAATCCCAGTTCGGAATCAGGGGCCCACCCAATCCCCGGTCGGAATCAGGGGCCCACCCAATCCCCGTTCGGAATCAGGGGCCCACCCAATCCCCGTTCGGAATCAGGGGCCCACCCAATCCCCGTTCGGAATCAGGGGCCCACCCATCCCCGTTCGGAATCAGGGGCCCACCCAATCCCCGTTCGAATCAGGGGCCCACCCAATCCCCGTTCGGAATCAGGGGCCCACCCAATCCCCGTTCGGAATCAGGGGCCCACCCAATCCCCGTTCGGAATCAGGGGCCCACCCAATCCCCGTTCGGAATCAGGGGCCCACCCAATCCCCGTTCGGAATCAGGGGCCCACCCAATCCCCGTTCGGAATCAGGGGCCCACCCAATCCCCGTTCGGAATCAGGGGCCCACCCAATCCCCGTTCGGAATCAGGGGCCCACCCAATCCCCGTTCGGAATCAGGGGCCCACCCAATCCCCGTTCGGAATCAGGGGCCCACCCAATCCCCGTTCGGAATCAGGGGCCCACCCAATCCCGTTCGGAATCAGGGGCCCACCCAATCCCCGTTCGGAGCAGGGGCCCACCCAACCCCGTTCGGAATCAGGGGCCCACCCAATCCCCGTTCGGAATCAGGGGCCCACCCAATCCCCGTTCGGAATCAGGGGCCCACCCAATCCCCGTTCGGAATCAAGGGGCCCACCCAATCCCCGTTCGGAATCAGGGGCTCCACCCAATCCCCGTTCGGAATCAGGGCCCACCCAATCCCCGTTCGGAATCAGGGGCCCACCCAATCCCGTTCGGAATCAGGGGCCCACCCAATCCCCGTTCGGAATCAGGGGCCCACCCAATCCCCGTTCGGAATCAGGGCCCACCCAATCCCCGTTCGGAATCAGGGGCCCACCCAATCCCCGTTCGGAATCAGGGGCCCACCCAATCCCCGTTCGGAATCAGGGCCCACCCAATCCCCGTTCGGAATCTGGGGCCCACCCAATCCCCGTTCGGAATCTGGGGCCCACCCAATCCCCGTTCGGAATCTGGGGCCCACCCAATCCCCGTTCTGATCTGGGGCCCACCCAATCCCCGTTCGGAATCTGGGGCCCACCCAATCCCCGTTCGGAATCTGGGGCCCACCCAATCCCCGTTCGGAATCTGGGGCCCACCCAATCCCCCGTTCGGAATCTGGGCCCACCCAATCCCCGTCCTGAATCTGGGGCCCACCCAATCCCCGTCCTGAATCTGGGGCCCACCCAATCCCCGTCCTGAATCTGGGGCCCACCCAATCCCCGTCCTGAATCTGGGGCCCACCCAATCCCCGTCCTGAATCTGGGGCCACCCAATCCCCGTCCTGAATCTGGGGCCCACCCAATCCCCGTCCTGAATCTGGGGCCGCATTGATGATCTTTCTTTCTTTATAGCACAAAAACATAAAAACCACAGAGGTGATCAAATACCACCAAAAGAAAGCTCTATTTGTGGGGGGAAAAAAAACACATACATTTTTCCACACTTTAAAAACTCTATTAAATATAAAAATGAAAAAAAAAATCTCTCTCTCTCTACCTCTCTCCACCTCTCTCTCTCTCTCTCTCTCTCTCTATCTACACACACAGTATATAAAATAAAGAGAGAAAGAAAATATTATATCCTAATAAGTGTCTGGAATGTTCCCTCGCCTCCACTGATGAGCCCCAGGGTGACAGTCTGTGATCTCGGTTACCTCCTAGCACAAATCTTCTACCCCTAAATTTCCTCTAAGTACAAATCCTCTCCCCCTCCACTACAAATCCCCCCTCTCAGCAATTCCCCTCCCCCAATCTAGCAATAAATACCCCCCACACACACGAAGTTCCCCTCCTAGCACAAATACCCCCCAAATCATCCCTCCCAACACAACCCCCCCCCCCCCCAAATCACCACTCCTAGCACACCTCCCCAAATTTGCCCTCCTAGAACAATTCTTAACCCCTGCCACCCCCCAAATTCCCCTTCTCAACACAAATCCACCCCCAATCTCCTTGTGGTGCCCTCCACTTCACATGACACCACAGTGCCCAAGGCAGCCGTCCCTCCTGCCCACCCTTGTCCCAGCCCTGGTGTTGGCACATCCACTTGTAGTCCCCGTCAGGGTTGCCTATGTATTTTATACATATCTGTGTTTCTTCTTTTCATTTTTGATTCTTGCTGTGCTGATTTCCTTTGGCCTCTTTGCAGCCACTTATGTTCTACACGCCCTCCAGTTATTGGCTGCATGGCATTTCCCAGGGCGGGTTATCTGGCGGGGTGACAACAGCTGACCATGCCGGTGCAATATGTGTCACAGAACCACCTGTAGTGTACTTCGGGACAACACAAGGGGAAAAAAATAGGGAGACAGGGGGCGTTGTCACCCTATAACAGGAGTGCCTGCACAAGGACCTTCATGGCAGGATCACCAGGGATTTAAATCAAAGCTGCAGATTTTACTAGATTTATTGGGCTCCATTCACATTTGTGCAACTTATCCAGCTTCAAAGTCGCATGGCAAGTTGCAGCCCATTCTTTTCAATGGCACCCATTCAAATTGGAGCAACTTAAAGTGATTGTAAATGATCACCTTGTACCCAACCCATTCCGTTTGCAATAGAAATGAAAGGCAAAACATTTTTTTTTATAAGATATAAAAAACAACATTATAAATACCTTTTCCCCCTATTTAAAGTGATCACATTCCCTCTGTTCTCAGCTGCATAAGAGCTGGAGGGGAGGAGAAGCAGCAGAACACAGAGCTTCCCAGTGAATGGCTGTGCAGCGGGGGCGTGTCAGGACAAGCCTGATCATTGGAGGAGGAGCACACTGAGTTCCCAGCATACCTAGAGAACTGACCACGCTGTGCTCTCCTGCTTAGTGTGGTCAGTTTTAAATAGGAAAGCAGAGGGACTGGCAGGAACAGCAGGGATTTAACATAAAGGAAGCAATGCAAGGAGTACAAGATACTTTCTCATACAAGTACCTGGTGCAGCATGCACTTATCAGGAATATGAAGTTTTCGGGTAACAAACGCTTTAAAGTCGCAACTTTGCAAAGGTGCGACTTTAGATGCGACTTTGGTCCGGAGAATGTAACGTTGCATCAAAGTCACACCAAAAGTCGCATCAAAGTCGTACTGGAAATCATGCAAATTTGGAGATTCGCTAATGTGAAGAGAGCCTAAAAAAAAAAAAAAAAAAAAAAAGAAAAAAAAAAAAAAAGAGGTTTTTAAAGCCTCACTGCTGCTGCTCTTCTGCTGCCTCTTTGCAGCCACTTCCTGTATACATGCAACCCAGCGATGACTGCATGGCATTTCTCAGGACAGGTTTTCTGATGGTAACCACATGTGTTGAAACAGCCGCTTGTATTCTCATACCTCCCAACTTTCTGAGATGGGAATGAGGGACACCTATCTGCAAAAGTATGCAGGCATAGGACACACCCCTGGCCACGCCCCCTTAAAGGAGAATTGTAAAAAAAAAAAAAAAAACAAGATTGGTTAAACCCAAAAGTGATTTTTTTTACCACTACTATTCATTTATATTGGCTTTAATACAGCAATTTAGAAATCAGATGAAAGGTTTAGCGCTGAGAAAATTTTTTGATAGATAAAAAGTGCATTTTATATACAACTATAGAGATCAGACCAAAATGAGGGACAAATGAGGAGGAATGAGGGACAGGGGGACATTGCTCCAAATCAGGGACAGTCCCTCGAAATCAGGGACAGTTGGGCGCTATGTATTCTTCATCAGTAGTCAATGCGACCGGTGACAACGCAGCAGAGCAATTGTAAGATAGGGACACAGCGTTGTCACCCTATAACAGGAAGTGCCTAGACAAAGATCGACAAGGCAGGATCACCAGGAATTATTTTAATATGAGTAGCACAATATTTATAAGAGAACATGTACAGGAAGGTGTGGACGCACACAGGAACAGAACTTTTAAATCTGTGCACATGTACCTGGCAGTTGGATTTAAAGGGCACCACACCGGCAATAACCGGCTGAAATCCTAATAGACTTCTGGCATCATTGTAGATGCAGATAGTGCTTAGTGGAGCGCTCTGGGTCCCCCCGGGGCCCGGAGATGTATAGCCTATCAAGTTTAGCTTCTTTATTAGACAAATTATTATAAAGTGTGCGCAGCAATATTCCCAGCCCCCCCCCCCCCCCCCGGGTCCCGAGCAGGTTTATTGATCTGCCAGTATTGATAGCGGTGAACGCTGCGAGGTGTAAACGCCGCTGAGCCCTCGCTGTGTGCGCTCCGGGGACCCTCTGCGTCCGCCTCGGCCCCGCTTCAATCACGATCTTTCCGGATGAAGAACGCGGGGACCTTAGACGGTTCTACCAGCTAGCAGACAGCGAGACGGTTCACCGAGCGGAATGTTAATCAACTACGGAGCGCGATCCCCTCTAGAGCAAACGTAAGCGAAAGGCACGGCGTGGAGCGGAGCCGCCATTCGCCATGTAAGGGAGATTCCAACTAGACATGTGCAATTCGTTTAGTTCTGAATTCCTTTTTTAACGAATTTTGACAAAGTTGTTAATTCTGAATTTTTCAATTTCCGAATTTCCGAAAAAAGCAAAAAAAAAAACGAATGAAACAAAAACAAACTCATTTTGTGTCAGTGCACATGTCTAATTCCAACTCTATAACACTAATGGAACCAAAGACCATCATAGGTGCTAAACTCCGGGCAGATATAAAACATACTAATTAATATTCATACATCATTAAAATGTATAGCAAGTACCTGAATGTAACCTGGTATCAGCCTCTCCCAGCTCCTATACAGCAGAGCTCAGGCTGGGAGAGGGAGAAGCAGCGTAAGGAGCCAGTCACCTGTGCTGCGGTGCTCATGTGATAACAAGAGGCACCCTGATAGGCTTATCACTCTGCTCTCTACTCCTATCAGTCTGCTGCTTCTCCTTTCTCTGTCCAGTCACAGGCTGGGGAGAGGGACAAGACCTGGAAGTGTCACTGAACTGCAGCAGAGAAAAATCAGGTCTCTTGCCTTTCCAGACAGGACTGTGCTGTGTGGCTGAGCTGTCCAAATCTCAGAACTGGATGGAGAGAAACACAAATCTTTTGGCAGTTAAAACAGCTCCCATATACATTTTTATCTATGCATAGCCTATTGCATGATTAGGGTGTGCACCCCAAAGCTCAAACACACATGTGTGTGTCTACATATATATGGCCCTGACACATTGATCTCCCTGTTGCCACACAGAGTGATAATGCTAATGCTCTAGGTGATTAAGGTGTGCCCAGGCACATCCGGCACACCCTGTGTGCACGCCTATGCATCTATGTAATTAGCTATTTAAATGGAGTTCACTTTTAAGACCAACACTTTTTCAACATACTTTTTTTTTTTTCTAATTATGTTGCTTTCTTTATACACATAGGGCCACCTTGGTAAGAACTAGATGTTGGCACTTGATCCCAGCACCTCCTGAAGGTCTCTGCTGGTTATGGTGGGTGGTCTCTCTGATCAACAGAGAGCAGTGGAAAGGGCTGACTAGTTGACTCCATGTTGGCCTATCTGCCCAAGTGCGATCCCCAGGTACTGTAGGTAGATACACATGACCTTCACCATCCTCTAGAAGGTCCATGGAGACACCTATCTTAAGGGCACTCTAGTAGGCCAGTCAACTAGAAGTTCACTACCTTCTGTTGGTTTTGGTGGGTGGTCTCCCTGACCATTACAGAGCTGTCGGAAGGGCTGACTAGTTGGCTCCATGTTGGTCCAATGTGTTACTGCAGGCACTTAGAGGTGGATACACATGACCTTTGCCATCTTCTAGAAGGTTCACAGAGGCCCCTCTATCCTGGGAGCACTCTGGTAGGCCAGTCAGGGCTGCTGCTGAAAATCATGGGGCCCCGTACAGTCTTACTGATGAGGCCCCGCAAGCCCTGCCTTCACCCCACCCACCTCCCTGGGGTGCAGTGAAACAGTGGCACTGACCTTATACCCCTATGCCCCAAAGATGAAAAAAAGTCCCACCTCCTGGGCTTCTCTGTTGACCTGATGGGGCCCACGGAAATGTAATTTAAGCCCTGGTAAGCAAGTAGGAGTGGGGGTGTGGTCTAGTAAAATCTATTTATTCATTTAGGCAGAAGTGAATAATATAGCTGCCCTGGGCCCCCCTGTTTAGTTGATGAGGCCTGAGCCCAGTACAACAGGACCAGTTGTACTGCCTTATCAGCGGCCCGGAGACCAATCAACTAGATGTTGGCACTTGACCCCAACACCTTCTGCAGGTCTTGGTTGATTGTGATGGGTAGTCTCCCTGACCAACAGAGAGCTGTGGAAAGGGCTGACTAGTTGGCTCTAGGTTGGTTCATGTGCCCAAGTTTTATCACCATGCTACTGCAGGCACTCAGAGGTGGATACACATGACCTTCACCATCTCCCAGAAGGTCCAAGGAGACCCTTCTCCTGGGGGCACTCTAGTAGGCCAATTAACTAAAAGCTCACCATGTTCTGCAGGTCTCTGTTGGTTGTAGAGGGTGATCTCCTTGAATAATAAAGAGCTGTGGGAAGGGCTGACTAGTTGGCTCTAGGTTGGTTCATGTGCCCAAGTTTTATCACCATGCTGCTGCAGGCACTCTGAGGTGGATACACATGACCTTCACCATCTCCCAGAAGGTCCATGGAGAACCTTATCCTGGGGGCACTCTAGTAGGACAAACTAGATGATGAGACTTGACCCCACAGGGTCCCTGTTGGTTGTCATGGGTGGTCTTCCTTACCAATACAGAGCTGTGGGAAGGGCTGACTAGTTGGCTCCATGTTGGCCCAAGTACCCACGTGTGATCCCTGCAGGCACTCAGAGGTGGATACATATGACCGTCATCTTCTAGAAGATCTATGGAGACCCCTATCCTGGGTATACTCTGGTGGGGCAATCAAGTAGAGGTTGCCACTTGCCCCACCACCTTCTGCAGGTCTTTGTTGGTTGTAGCGGGTGGTCTTCCTGACCATTATAGAGCTGTGGAAAGGGCTGACATGTTGGCCCATATGCGATCAATGTACCATTATAGGCATTCAAAAGTGGATGCATACTGTATGAACTTCATCTTTTTCTATAAGGTCTATGGAGACCTCCTATGCTGGGCACTCTGCTAGGCCAATCAACTAGAAACTCACCACGTTCTGCAAATCTCTGCTGGTTTTGATGGGTAGTCCCACAAAGCTGGGGGAAGGGCAGACTAGTTGACATCAAGGGCACCTTACAAGATACCAACATGTCAATGAAGCAGTTTGCTGGTACCTCAACACATTGGCATGGCCAGACCTTACCAAAATGAATAGAGGTCTTCAAGTCCATGCGTTTTAGCAAAAAATCCAAGACAATAGCAAAACCAGCCCTGAGGCAAGCAATTAGACAGCACACAGAAATCAGGCAGAAGTCCCCATCTTTGAGGTAGTACAGGCATATAGAGGATGAGGGATACTGAGAGAGCCAAAGCCCAGCCACAGAAAAAGTACTCCATGGCCAATTCATAACTAAAGTGTCATTCAGCAAAGTGACCTCTGACAACGAGGCCTTCTCCTTTAAATTCAGAGCACAGGGTAATGATAATGTATCACGCATCTCTACAATCCGCCATAATGAATGTTCGGTCACAGGCTCACCGCCATACAGAGGACAACTTCTTTAAACAAAAACTCCATAATTATTAGGTTGACGGGTGACACTTGGTGCTGGTTAGCTGTCCATGTCTTCACTTAATTACAACACTGCAGTAATTAACATCAGCCAGAGGCCTGCTGGGGTTAAATGGTATTTACAGGAGGACGCTTAATTGATCAAGGACAAGCAGGGGATGACTGGGGGGGTTAGAACGCCAATTAATAGCTGGAGCGTGACTACTACATCACCACTTATAAAAGGAGATACATGATCGCAAGACAGAGATAACTGCATCCATCCAGATACTCCTATCCATCTTGTATCTATTAATCCAGATACCTTGTATACAGCCATCCAGATACCTTGTATACAGCCATCCCGATACCTTGTATACAGCCATCCCGATACCTTGTATACAGCCATCCCGATACCTTGTATACAGCCATCCCGATACCTTGTATACAGCCATCCCGATACCTTGTATACAGCCATCCCGATACCTTGTATACAGCCATCCCGATACCTTGTATACAGCCATCCCGATACCTTGTATACAGCCATCCCGATACCTTGTATACAGCCATCCCGATACCTTGTATACAGCCATCCCGATACCTTGTATACAGCCATCCCGATACCTTGTATACAGCCATCCCGATACCTTGTATACAGCCATCCCGATACCTTGTATACAGCCATCCCGATACCTTGTATACAGCCATCCCGATACCTTGTATACAGCCATCCAGATACCTTGTATACAGCCATCCAGATACCTTGTATACAGCCATCCAGATACCTTGTATACAGCCATCCAGATACCTTGTATACAGCCATCCAGATACCTTGTATACAGCCATCCAGATACCTTGTATACAGCCATCCAGATACCTTGTATACAGCCATCCAGATACCTTGTATACAGCCATCCAGATACCTTGTATACAGCCATCCAGATACCTTGTATACAGCCATCCAGATACCTTGTATACAGCCATCCAGATACCTTGTATACAGCCATCCAGATACCTTGTATACAGCCATCCAGATACCTTGTATACAGCCATCCAGATACCTTGTATACAGCCATCCAGATACCTTGTATACAGCCATCCAGATACCTTGTATACAGCCATCCAGATACCTTGTATACAGCCATCCAGATACCTTGTATACAGCCACCCAGATACCTTGTATACAGCCATCCAGATACCTTGTATACAGCCATCCCGATATATTTTATCCATCTAGATGTCTTTATCTATCCATTCAGATACCTTGTATCTATAGCTTTTAACCACTTCAATACTGGGCACTTTCGCCCCCCTCCTTCCCAGACCAATTTTCAGCTTTCAGCGCTCTCACAATTTCAATGACAATTGGGCGGTCATGCTACGCTGTACCCAAATTAAATTTTTATCATTTTGTTCACACAAATAGAGCTTTCTTTTGGTGGTATTTATTCACGACTCCGTTTTTTATTTTTTGCAATATAAGCGAAAAAAGAGCGAAAATTTGGAAAAAAAACAATATTTTCTTCTTTCTATTTTAAAACAAATCCAATAAAATCAAATTTTGTCATAAATTTAAGCCAAAACGTATTCTGCTACATGTTTTTGGTAAAAAAAATCCAGTTAAGTGTATAATAATTTGTTTGTGTGATCACGGACACATGTGCACAAATGATCATGTACAGATGTGCGCAGGTGACATGTGTGTGCAGATAATCATTGGGACATGTGATTTTACTGGGACATATGTGGGGGACATGTGTTTTTACTATGTGGGGACATGTGTTTTGGGGACGTGTTTTGGGGACATTGTGTGTTTACTTAGTGTTTGTTTTGTGTTTTTACATTGTGTGGGGTCACTAGACTGGTGATCAGTGAGTAAAAAGCTGTAAAAAACAGCTCATACTCACTGATCACCAGCCAGCTGCAGCGATCCGCTCTCCTCTCCTCACTGACAACTTCCGTGTGAGGAGAGGAGAGCTGATTGCCTAGCAACCGGCTCTGTGTTTACATCACATGATGGCTGTGATTCGACACGGCCGTCATGTGATCAGGAGGGCCAATCGCAGGGCCGTCCTGCCGATCGGAGATGCGCCATGTCCGGGTGACACGAGCGCATCGGGATCGCGCCGCTGCGCGGGCGCGCAATCCCACTCCTTCTGAGGGACGTTCCTGAACGTCCACTCAGAAGGAGAGAGCGCCCACCCAGCTGTTTATGTGCAGTGGCCGGGTGGGAAGTGGTTAAATGTACACTGTGAGAAGCTCACAGTATGCAGTGAAATCAGAGTAAGGCTCCGTTCACACTGGTGCGACTCCAAAGTCGTGCAATTTCGAGTCCCGACTTTACACTCTCTGGCACTCAAGTCGCATCAAAGTAGTGCAGGAACCTTTATTAAGTCACATAGATTGGAACGGGTCTTGTTGAAATCAAAGGGCTGCGACTTGTTGTGAGACTTTATGTGTCCAAAGTCGCAGGACAAGTTGCACTAGTGTGAACGGAGCCTACAGTGCATCCGGAAAGTACTCGCAGCACTTCACTTTTTCCACATTTTATGTTGCAGCCTCATTCCAAAATGGATTAAATTCATTATTTTCCTTAAAATTCTACAAACAATACCCCATAATGACAACGTGAAAGAAGTTTGTTTGAAATCTTTGCAAATTTATTAAAAAGAAAAAAGAAAAAAAATCCATGTACATAAGTATTCACAGTCTTTACTGTGACACTCAAAATTGAGCTCAGGTGCATCCTCTTTCCACTGATCATCCTTGAGATGTTTCTACAACTTGATTGGAGTCCACTTGTGGTAACTTCAGTTGATTGGACATGATTTGGAAAGGCACACACCTGTCTATTTAAGGTCCCACAATAACCAGTGCATGTCAGAGCACAAACCAAGCCAAGCAATTGCCTGTAGACCTCTGAGACAGGATTGTATGAGTGATTGGGGGAGAAGGGCCTTAATCAGAGAGGTGACCAAGAACACGATGGTCACTCTGACAAAGCACAGCATTTCTCTGTGGAGAGAGGAGAACCTTCCAGAACAACAACCATCTCTGCAGCACTCCACCAATCCGGCCTGTATGGTAGAGTGGTCAGACAGAAGCCACTCCTAAGTAAAAAGGCACATGACAGCCCGTCTGGAGTTTGCCAAAAGGCACCTGAAGGACTCTCAGACCATGAGAAACAAAATTCTCTGGTCTGATGAAACAAAGATTGAACTCTTTGGCCTGAAGGACAAGCGTCATGTCTGGAGGAAACCAGGCACCGCTCATCACCTGACCAATACCATCCCTACAGTGAAGCATGGTGGTGGCAGCATCATGCTGTGGGGACAAGATAACAAAGGAGTGGCTACGGGACAACTCTGTGAATGTCCTTGAGTGGCCCAACCAGATCCCAGACTTGAACCCGATTGAACATCTCTGGAGAGATCTGAAAATGGCTGTGCACCGACCCTCCCCATCCAACCTGATGGGGCTTGAGAGGTCCTACAAAGAAGGAGAGAAACTGCCCAAAAATAGGTGTGCCAAGCTTGTAGCATCATACTCAAAAAGACTTGAGGCTGTAATTGGCGCCAAAAGTGCTTCACCAAAGTATTGAGCAAAGGCTGTGAATACTTACGTACATGGGATTTTTTTTTTAATTTTTAATAAATGTGCAGAGTCCAAATAAACTTCTTTCATGTTGTCAGTATGGGGTATTGTTTGTAGAATTTTGGAGGAAAATAATGAATTGAATCTATTTTGGAATAAGGCTGTAACATAACAAAATGTGGAAAAAGTGAAGCGCTGTGAATACTTTCCGGATGCACTGCAAGCCATATCAGCACAGGAGAGGATCTTGTACAACTGTGCAAGGCTCAGCAAAAAGGCAGAGTTCAGATTTAAAGCGGAGTTCCCACTGTTTAAATTTTTTTTTTTTTAGGATGCATAGTTCTTTTTTTTTTTAGGTTTAGTTAGCGCACTCGCGTTTGTGAGATTAATCGGCGCTCGATTGCCGATTTGATATAGGAATATATCTTACATTCCTGTTTCCTGGCAGTTTCCATAGTGCTTGTGGGCATGTGAAGCCCACAAGCACTATCTTCCGGGCTCCGGTGCAGCTGAGCGACCAGCACGCACCGCCTGTTCTCGCGCATGCGCCATATGTACGGCGCAGCTCCGTACACTTCTGGCGTTGCCATCGCAACGGGCGGCATCGTCGGAAGTGCCTGCCCCCGTTGTGATGGCAACGAAGCCCCTGGCTCCTGGGAAATGATGACAAGCATCTCCCAGGAGCACTAACGAGCACGGGCGCCGAGGGAAATGACGTCAGGTGCCAGGGAGAGGAAGAGGCAGATTACGAGGGACCCCCTAGCAACAGTCATGAAAAGGTGAGTAAAAAAAAAAAACATTCTTTCCGAATGTTATTGTTTTTAATGCAGCTGAATAATGAAAAAAATAATTTTAGGAGTGGAACTCCACTTTAACCCTTTCCTTCCCCCTCCCGCCAAGCCGAACGGGAGCCCTATTACCCTGGGAGGACATCATATGATGTCCTACAAGGATCGTGCCGCGCCTCGACGGGATCTGTCATCCACCAGACACAGCCGATGACTGATTGCTGTACCGGCCCGCTGCCAGTACCATGTGATCACTGTGGTCAATCACAGTAGAACACATGACAATTGTATGCAATAAAAGGCTGCGATTTATGCCTTTCATTGTGTACTATTGTGATGAGCTCTTTGATTGGTAACAGTGATCACATGGTACACACAGTGCCAATCACAGCTAATACAGAATAGTAAACACTGAATGGATAGTTTTCATTCAGAAAAAATGATTACTTATAACTGTAAAATTCACAGTTATAAGCAATCATAGTGTGGGAAAAAAAACGCAGAACGCATTACCAAAATGCAGAAGTATACGTGGTCTCCTAAAGTACATTTTTAGCCACGCTTTCTGTTCTGGATGGAGCAGGGAAGGCTTAAACCCTCTGTCATTAGGGAGATTTCCCATCACTATCACAATGCAATAAAAATGCACCGCAACGTGCTATTGAGCATAGAGTTGAAAAAAAAAGTGAACTTTGTAACAACTTATCACACCGCCCCTGCACAACTCACACCAGTGTATGCATCATATGGTCCAAAATGCATGCTCGCTGGTGTGAACGAGCGAATAAGAGCCTTGTGACACCTGTGCACATCCCCAGTACTGGGACGGGTTCATCTGGCACCCAGGGCAAGCACGTGGGACTGTGCCCCCTCCGCCACTGTTACTGCATGCCATAGATAGAAGGGGGTTTATCATCATGTGTTCATTCTCTGCCCACTGTGCCCAGGGCAGTTGCCCCTCCTGCCCACCCCTTGTCCCACAACTTACAAAAAGTATCCTGGTTGGGATGTGGCCCCTGTAATCGTCCCACAGAGGGCAGTATGGCACACAGCCCCCCAGGGGTGAGGATTGGGGCAGCTCCTCATTCTCCTCCTGACATGGGACGGGGGAGGTTGGACTGCTCATGGCTCCATGCAGGACCAACACAGGGACACAATGGAGGAATCACCACACAGGGACATTTGCCACAAAGCTATTTTTTTTTCCTCTACATGAAAATCCTCAATCGATTTGATGATCGCTGCATCACCCCTACATAGACCAGAGATTCTACAACCTGCCAGACAGGAGGTCCCAGGTAAGGACTGGTCATGTGACCTTCGCCTTGGCAGTGCGTTCCAACCACAAGACCCAACATTCCCTGCCAGCCATACGTGGACATGCACTCTCATATTGCCGATATGGCATGCTGGGACTTGTAGTTTTGTCTATGTGTCAGCTTTAGGGACATAACCCCTGCAGAACCACAAGTTCTAGCATTCCCTGATGGCCAGGCGTGGACCTGCACGTCTACACTGCTGACATGGCATGCTGGGACTTGTAGTCTTGTCCATGTGTCAGCCTTAGGGGATATATGTTGTAGAACCACAAGTAGGGTTGCCACCTCATCCCTTTAAACCTGAACACCTTTGAATTACACAGGTTCTGAGGCTGATTTAATGCAGATAAGGCACCAAGTGAGTTTATTTACCACCTTAATCAGCCACAGAACCTGTGTAATTCATAGGTGTTCGGTTTTAAAGGGATGAGGTGGAAACCCTGACCACAAGTCCCAGCATTCCCTGCCGGCCAGGCGTGGACATGTGCTCCTACACCACTGACCTGGCATGCTGGGCCTTGTAGTCTTGTCCATGTGTCAGCTTTAGAAGATAAAACTGTTGTGGAACCACAAGTCCCAGCATTCCCTGCCGGCCAGGCGTGGACACGCGCTCCTACGCTGCTGACGTGGACTGCTGGGACTTGTAGTTTTGTTTACGTGTCTTAGGTGATATAACTGCTCGGCTGTCATAGCCATCCTTCGGTTCCAAGTTTGTAAATATGTTATGATTTAAGGAAATCTCTGCCAACAGAATATATTATAAAATGTAATTGCAAAAATCAAAATCGCCTATAGCAACTGTGCTAGAAAAGCGACGTATGGGCAATGCAGACTCCGCCCCAAACCTCTCTCAGGACACCCCCCCCAATGATATCACATTAATATTCATAGATTTATCAATGGAAACGGTCTTACCTCTGAAGGCGGAGCTCCCATGGCTGTCACTTGCGTCATGTCTGTGTTGGAAAATGCTTCCCCCCCCCTCCAAAAACTGTTTTATTTTTATGAATGTTGGGCTTTTTTTTCTTTTTTTACTGCTGCATCCTTGACTTGGGTATTGCATGTTGGCTGCTGATCATTATGTCAGAATGAGTTTTGTGGGTTCTGGAAGGAGATAAGGAGAGCATTCCCAGCAGAGGTCATTAGGGAGCTACACCTGCTGGGGGGGCGGGGTTTAACCAGCCAGGTGTAAGGACAGGCCACGCCCCCAGCAGGTGCAGGTAATCAGTCTGGCTGCTCACACCTGCACTATGAAGGTTCTCTTATTGTTCTGTACTTCCAATGTTTGTTGTTTCCTCCAGCAGCCCCGGGGTGGTTGTGCGTCCCAGGCTGCATTCACACCCGAGCGTAGCGTCTTTGTTTTTCTTGCATTTTTTCGTGCATTTTTGAGCTTTGGTATTTTTTTTTTATTAGCCACTAGAAAAAAATCATCATGTGTTGCTAGATTAAGCTTTTTTTTTTAGCTTTGCATCAGCTTTTATTTATTTTTTTATTATTTTTCACTTATTATTTATTCATTTTTTTTGTTAGGGTAAGGGGTTAGAGTTAGGCTGGGTTCACACTTGCTGCGGCTCGCAGCAGGGGGGTCCGGTGCGCCGCTGTTCACCGCTTCAGGTGCAAATCAATTTTTGCCTGAATTCGCACCTCAAATGGAATAAGATCCAGCACATCCCTAAAAGCAGCACACAGTACACACCTAAACACTGGCTAGGCACACGTTTAACCCTTTGATGTTAATCCCTTCCCAGCCAGTGTCATTAGTACAGTGACAGTTCATTTTTTCAGCACTGATCACTGTATTAGTGTCACTGGATCCTGCAAAGTGTCAGTTAGCCGTGGTTCACACTGGAGCGTTTTGACATGCGATTTGACAAATCGGCAGCAATTGCCGTCAATGGCACCGTCCGAATGGGTGCGACGCCGCATCTGCGGCACTGCACCGATTTCAAAAAATAGTTTCTGTACTACTTTTTGCGATTTCTGGCTGCGATTTACATTGACATCTGTGCAGGTCTGTGAAATTGCGGCCGAAATCGGGACTGACAGCTGAACTTTTCACTGCTTCATTCCCGCAGCTCAGTGTGAACCTGGGCTTAAAGTGACACTAAAGTAACTTTTTTTTTTTTTAAATAACAAACATGTCATACTTACCTCCACTGTGCAGCTCGTTTTGCACAGAGTGGCCCCGATCCTCCTCTTCTGGGGTCTCTCGGCTCCTCCCCACATCAGATAACCCCCTAGGACAGGGATCCTCAAACTACGGCCCTCCAGCTGTTGCGGAACTACAAATCCCAGGAGGCATTGTAAAACTCTGACATTGACTAGGCATGATGGGAATTGTAGTTCCTGAACAACTGGTGGGCCGTAGTTTGAAGACCCCTGCCCTAGGAGAAGCACTCTCCCGGGGGGTTACCTTGCGGGCGGGCTCCCAAGTCCAGCATTTGGCGTCCATAGACGCCAAATGCAGGACTTGGCCCCCCCCCCCCAGCGGCCGCGTCATTGGATTTGATTGACAGCAGCGGGAGCCAATGGCTGCGCTGCTATCAATCTATCCAATTAACAGCTGAGAACCCCCTAGCAGAGAGATGGTGCATCCCCGTGGGTTAAGTTCGAGGGTTCAGGTAAGTAAAACGGGGGGGGGGAGGCTGGGGGGGGCCGGTCACTGACAGGTGTTTTTTCACCTTAATGCATAGGATCCTTTACAATCCTTTTAATATCAGATTGTCCACCGCAATATTGCAGTCCTGCTATAAGTCACTGATCACCGCCATTACTAGTATAAAAAAATATAAATTCCAGTATATATCCCATAGTTTGTAGACGCTATAACTTTTGCGCAAACCAATCAATAAACCCTTATTGGGATTTTTATTTTTTTTTACCAAAAATATGTAGCAAAATATATATTGGCCTACATTGATGAAGAAATTAGATTTTTTTTTTTTTTTATTTATTTCATTGGAAAGTAAAAAATATTGTTTGTTTTTTTCAAAATTGTCGGCCGTTTTTTTGTTTATAGCACAAAAAATAAAAACCGCAGAGGTGATCAAATACCACCAAAAGAAATCTCTATTTGTGGGAAAAAAAATATACAAATGTCATTTATGTGCTGCGTTGCATGACCGCGCAATTGTCAGTTAAAATAACGCAGTGGCGTATCGTAAAAAAAATGGCCTGGGTCATGAAGGGGGTTACATCCTTCCGGAGGTCAAGTGGATATATAAAATTGTATTTATTTTTATTGCACCGTTCTGATTTAAACCTGGCCATACAATAGTAGATCTTAAAACGAACATTCGTCCAAAAATCCTCGGTACCTTCAAAGGCTGGACAAATGTTGTTCGCAATCACTTCCTAAAAACATTTGCTTTTAACATCGGATTTTGGAACGAATGGAATCTCCCGAATGAAAACCGCCTTCGCTGTTCGAAAAAAAATTTCGAGAAAATTTTTTCCATCCTTTGAATTTTCCAGCCACTGCAGTTGAGAAGGAATGTCGATTTGAACCCACTAACAATTTGAATGATCAAAACAATGTTAAGACTAAAAATTTCAACCCCCCTCTGGGGCGGGCGGGGGGGGGGGGATTCTGACTTTCCTGACTGCTTGGCTAAGCCCCTCCCAGGGTGTATTCCACTGTCCAATCAGGATGCTTCAGTTGCCGGTAAGGGCTCCTATTGGAAGGTCTAGGGTGTTCCTTTTCTGGAGCACTATAACTGTGGGGTGAAAGAGAAGTTTGATTAGTGGCCGCCATGACATGGCTTGTGTAGTATTATTTTGTGTATATATATATATATATTTTTTTTTTAATTTTTTTTTTTAAGGGTTTTTTTTTTGCTTCACATAAAACTAGAAATGTTGCCTTTGTGGGGGAAATGCTTTCTTTTTTTTTTTTTAAAGTTTGAAAGTTCTGTCGTTCCTACATAAATCCATACATTAGCACAGGTTGGACGCCCTGCACAGCTCTGTACATGCGGAGACCTTCTTTAATGAACCCTCCACCTGTCCGTCTTCCCTACGCCGCTCTGCAGTAACCTTGCCAGGTGAGGTCGCGCCGTTTTCAACCAAAGGTCTCCTCCTAGAAAAGATGTAATAACATCCGGCTGTGTCTGGCAGGCCGACGGCGACACCACCAGCACGCGCGGTCCAGGCCTATTAATACCTCGTCACGTGCCGCCTGGGTCGATGCAACCCTGGGCTCTGCGGACTCACCGCCGCCTAAGGGGTTACGTTGCCGTCCTCTTTTTGACTTCAGGCATTGAGTTACCCGCACTTTCTAAA
The DNA here is from genome assembly GCA_037952835.1 of Lithobates septentrionalis. Taxonomy (NCBI): domain Eukaryota; kingdom Metazoa; phylum Chordata; class Amphibia; order Anura; family Ranidae; genus Lithobates; species Lithobates septentrionalis. The sequence continues at coordinate 32,303 of JBBDGP010005197.1, read as the reverse complement.
TATATATAAGCCGGTGAAGGAGCTTTTCAGAGCAAACAAACAGCCCAGAGCCGCTGGAAGGAGGAGACGAGAGGCCCATGTCTGCTAAGCGGTGCTTATCAATGTGGAAGCTTTATTCTAATTATAAATATCCTTAATGCCCCAGAACGTATAAAAGCAGGGTATACAGAAAGCTTTAAAAAATATATGTTGGCGAAGGGGGGGGGGGGCTGGTAATATATGTGTATATGTATAAAAAAAAAAATTTCCCTTTAAATAGGTTTCCCCTGTCAATAAAATACCTATTTCCTACATGCATTAGACATTGCTGCTTTTCCTGGCTCCTCCTCCTGTGGCTCTGTTTTTTGTTTTTTTACTTAACTATATATATATATATATATATATATACACACACACACACACAATATATTACCAAAAGTATTGGGACACCTGCTTTTACACTCACATGAACTTTAATGGCATCCCAGTCTTAGTCCGGAGGGTTCAATATTGAGTTGGCCCACCCTTTGCAGCTATAACAGCTTCAACTCTTCTGGGAAGGATGTCCACAAGGTTTAGGAGTGTGTGTCTATGGGAATGTTTGACCATTCTTCCACAAGAGCATTTTAGATGGACGAGAAGGCTCCAATTCATCCCAAAGGTGTTCTATCGGGTTGAGGTCAGGACTCTGCGCAGGCCAGTCAAGTTCCCCCACCCCAAACTCACTCATCCATGTCTTTATGGACCTTGCTCTGTGCACTGGTGTGCAGTCATGTTGGAACAGGAAGGGGTCATCACCAAACTGTTCCCACAAAGCTGGGAGCATGAAATTGTCCAAAATGTCTTGGTATGCTGACGCCTTAATGCCCCGTACACACGGTCGGATTTTCAATGTCCGATCGGAGCGTGTTGTCGGAAATTCCGACCGTGTGTGGGCTCCATCGGACATTTTCCATCGGATTTTCCGACACACGAAGTTTGAGAGCAGGAGATAAAATTTTCCGACAACAAAATCCGTTGTCGGAAATTCCGATCGTGTGTACACAAATCCGACGGACAAAGTGCCACGCATGCTCAGAATAAATTAGGAGATCAAAGCTATTGGCCACTGCCCCGTTTATAGTCCCGACGTACGTGTTTTACGTCACCGCGTTTAGAACGATCGGATTTTGTGACAACTTTGTGTGACCGTGTGTATGCAAGACAAGTTTGAGCCAACATCCGTCGGAAAAAATCCTAGGATTTTGTTGTCGGAATGTCCGAACAAAGTCCGACCGTGTGTACGCCCTATTAGAGTTCCCTTCACTGGAACTAAGGGGCCAAGTCCAACCCCTGAAAAACAACCCCAACACCATAATCCCCCCTCCACCAAATGATTTGGACCAGTGCACAAAGCAAGGTCCATAAAGATATGGATGAGTGAGTTTCAGAGTCTAATCCATCCCAAAGGTGTTCTATCGGGTTGAGGTCAGGACTCTGTGCAGGCCAGTCAAGTTACCCCACCCTAAACTCACTCACTCATGTCTTTATGGACCTTGCTTTGTGCACTGGTCTAAATCATTTGGGGGGGGGGGGGGTTATAGTGTGGGGTGTGGCTCCTGAAGACACACTAAGGCTCGATAGCAAACTGCACTGGGTGACTTGCATGCTCTCCTTATGCATCTTGTGATAGGCCACTTGTTTTAAAAAAAATAAAATAAAGTTTCTATATACTACACTTAGTTGGCGCCCTCTGCTGTTTCCTTTAGCCATTGCTGCCTGCCTGCAATGACCCCCTCCAAACTACAAAGGTTAAATGCTTCTGTTTAGAGGAAGATGAAAAGGCTGCATGGCTTACCTTACCTAGGGTTGCCACCTTTTCTTCAAACCAAACCCGAACACATTAGCAGCGCACGGCAATTTTTTTTTTCAGTAGTACATTAAATTCATTACCTCTGTACAATGCAAGCCAGCTTTTATGTATTTATGTGGTATACACTATACATATATCTTGTGATTAAATAACATTTCTAATCATATGGAGTTAATCACAAGAGTCCCCCTTTACATCAGAGTCCACAAAGTTGACACTCTTGGCTAACAATTGCAGTGAGCAACCCTGCTGGGTAGCCACAGTCTGGGCCAGGGGTGGACTGATAACTCTGACTGATGGGGCCTCCAGGCAATTGAAGATCATGGGTCCCCCAGGTTTAAAGATGGCTGTCTCATGGGAGCCAACATTAATGTGGCAGGCCAAAGCTTAGAGCTCTACAACATGCAGAGTGGCAGAAGGAGTGTGGTGGGTATGATGGGGGCAGTATGTACAGGAGAGGAGTGCGGAGGGGATGGTGGGGGTAGTATGTACAGGAGAGGAGTGTGGAGGGGATGGTGGGGGTAGTATGTACAGGAGAGGAGTGTGGAGGGGATGGTGGGGGCAGTATGTATAGGAGAGGAGTGCGGAGGGGATGGTGGGGGCAGTATGTATAGGAGAGGAGTGCGGAGGGGATGGTGGGGGTAGTATGTACAGGAGAGGAGTGCGGAGGGGATGGTGGGGGTAGTATGTATAGGAGAGGAGTGCGGAGGGGATGGTGGGGGTAGTATGTATAGAAGAGGAGTGCGGAGGGGATGGTGGGGGTAGTATGTATAGGAGAGGAGTGCGGAGGGGATGGTGGGGGTAGTATGTATAGGAGAGGAGTGCGGAGAGGATGGTGGGGGTAGTATGTATAGGAGAGGGGTGCGGAGGGGATGGTGGGGGCAGTATGTATAGGAGAGGAGTGAGGAGAGGATGGTGGGGGTAGTATGTATAGGAGGGGAGTGAGGAGGGGATGGTGAGGGTAGTATGTATAGGAGAGGAGTGAGGAGGGCATGGTGGGGGCAGTATGTATAGGAGAGGAGTGCGGAGGGGATGGTGGGGGTAGTATGTATAGGAGAGGAGTGCGGTAGGGGATGGTGGGGGTAGTATGTATAGGAGAGGAGTGCGGAGGGGATGGTGGTGGCAGTATGTATAGGAGAGGAGTGCGGAGGGGATGGTGGGGGTAGTATGTATAGTAGAGGAGTGCGGAGGGGATGGTGGGGGTAGTATGTATAGGAGGGGAGTGCGGAGGGGATGGTGGGGGTAGTATGTATAGGAGAGGAGTGCGGAGGGGATGGTGGGGGTAGCATGTATAGGAGAGGAGTGCGGAGGGGATGGTGGTGGCAGTATGTATAGGAGAGGAGTGCGGAGGGAATGGTGGGGGTAGTATGTATAGGAGAGGAGTGCGGAGGGGATGGTGGGGGTAGTATGTATAGGAGGGGAGTGCGGAGGGGATGGTGGGGGTAGTATGTATAGGAGAGGAGTGCGGAGGGGATGGTGGGGGTAGCATGTATAGGAGAGGAGTGCGGAGGGGATGGTGGGGGTAGTATGTATAGGAGGGGAGTGCGGAGGGGATGGTGGGGGTAGTTTGTATAGGAGAGGAGTGCGGAGGGGATGATGCCAGCTGGATATATGAAGTGGTCGGGGGGGTGATGCACCTGGGGGGAGTTGGGGGCTGAGAAATGGTGATGTATATAAAAACAAAAGCTATTGTACTCATCCACTAATATTTACAACAGTTCAACAGTGAAAACTGCCAGCTCCTAGCACTCTGTATGTACAGACAGGGCCGTCTTTAATATTGATTGGACCCTGGGCAAAACTTTTCTTGGGGCCCCCTCTTCCATGCAGTTTTGCTCTCCACCTTCTATGAGACATACAATAAATAGCAGCTAGACTCAAAATCAGTTTGCTGAATCAGATCAGGCAGCGATTGCAATTGGTTGCCAGAGGTTACAGTGTATCATTACCGCTCACTGACTGGTTGCCAGAGGTTACAGCACACATTATGGCTCACTAATTAGTTGCTAGAGGTTACAGCACATGATTTCTGCTTGTTGATTGGCTGCTAGAGATTACTGTGGATATGACCTCAGGGAGGGCATGATATACATATCAATGCAGCCGGCCCCCGCTATTTACATATGAATGCCGGTAATTTACATGTAAACACAAGGTCTGCAGGTGAGTCATCTGTACACAACAAAAAGGGCAGAGCTGGGCAGCGTTAGTAGCAGCACTTCACACTGAGATGTTGGGACACAGCACGGGACTAAAACCTCAAGGGATGAGGGAATTTAAACCAGGATAGTTGGCAAGTATGAGGCAGCTGCTTTGGGCCCCACAACAATGACAGGGCCCAGGGCAGCTGCCCCTTTTGCCCTGCCTTAAAAACGGCCCTGTGTACAGATGACGTGAAGGTGATGTATGACTATTCATATATCCCTATGTTGTACAATCAGAAGTTTACACTCTCCACATACACACAGGGTTAATGAATGGTCATAAATGACTGCACATTATCTGGACTGAGGATGGGGGATGTTTGTATCCACAGAGGTTGAGGCTTGGAAGATATTTTTCACACACACTTCAGACCTATCCTCCTGTCACCTTAACCCTTCACAGCAACTCCTGCAAAACAAATCCTGTCAGCTTTCCACCCTAGGAGACTGGGGCCTCATTCACACGAGGCGGATCCGCTGCCACTAAGTCCGCCAGCTCAGAGGGAGATCTCTCCGTTGATCTCCGCTGAGCCGGAGGATGACAGGTCCCTCTCTGCTCACTGAGTGGGGAGGGGTTTTTCGAGCGCCGCTGCTTGCTATGGAGAGATCGGACGAAAACGGACAGCATGTCCGTTTTCATCAGATCTCACCCGATCTGATCCACCAGGGACGGATGCGAACCTAGGGCCATCCATCTGATTTTAGCGGATCGGACCGGATCGGATGTCAGCGGACATGGTCACCGCTGACATCCGTCGCTCCATAGACTTACATGGAGCGCCCGTTCAGGCCCGCCGAAAAAACTGACCTGAATGGTTCGCCCGCGTGAAAGGGGTCTTAGACAAAAACTCTCAGCTCACCTCTTCCTTGCATGTAGTGTGAGCAGCACCAGCCCGACATAATCTGCTCCTCCCGACATGAGCTCCTCCTCAGCTCCGCCTCCCCGGTTCTCTAAGCACACCGCTCTAGTGATCAGAGGGGGGGAGAGAGTTAAGTCATTGATAAGAAAGACCCTGCAGGAGCCTGGGGGGGGGGACAGAAATGAGCTATAGATTCTAACACACACACCAGCACAGTGTATTTATGGAGAAGCAGTGACACTGCTGCTGTCTCCACGGTGACAAATGTGCTAATGGAGCTCCCCCTGCCTGAATGGTCTGTCCGGGTTTCAGGGAGTCTGAAAACCGGGCAGATGATTCAGAACTCGGACTGTCCGGGTGAATCCCGTACAGGTGGCAACCCTAACCTTTACCCCCACTGTGGCGTCATCAAGTACAATGTAGGGCTATTAACACTGGAGGAGGCTGAAGTGAGACCATGGCCTAGAGCACCTTAGAGAAGAGGCTGCAGGGGAAGGGTCTCACTGCTGGAGCAAGGAATAAGGTATTACTCTCTATTCCTCTACACCTAGGCAAAAAGGAGCATTTAACCCTTGCATTGTGGGGAAAGGGAACATTTTTTTTTCTTGAGAAGCTGTTGGGCTTGTCTTGTGATTTACACATTTTGTACAGCCAGGCAGGTCACACAGTTCCGAACTAAGCAATTCAACATCTTGGTTTAGTGACCCATCTTCTGGGCAGCAGGTTCTGGTTATCTTGGATTGGTGCTGTATGTATATCACCTCTTCATGGGGAGCCATAGTCAGCATACAGGACATGTACTGACATCGGCAGTACAGCCTGATTTCTATTCCTGGGAGGACGCTAGATTGTGGGTCATATCACCTCTCCATATGGGATGATGGCTGAATGAGAAGTTTATTGATCGTTCCTTATGAGTCACCGTGGAAAGACCTTCATCAGACACTTGACTTCTCTGATTTTCCAGCTGCTTCCTCTCCTCCTGCTTCCCTACTTTCCTTACGTCATCCTTCCATACCTTGCTTCTTTATTGTTCTCCTCCCTCCTCCTTTTCTTAATTTCCTCCCCTGACCCCTTCCCTTTCATCTTTCCTTTCTTTCATTTCTCTCTTCCCCCCTTCTATCCTTTCCTCTCCATTCTCCTCCTCCTCTCTTCTTCCCTTCCACGTTCTATGTTCTCTTCTCCCATCTTCTCTCTTCTTCACTTTCTTCTCTTCTACCCTCTTCTATCCCATCCTCCTGTCTTCTATCCCATCCTCCTCTCTTCTATCCCCAGCTCCCCTCCTTTATCCTCTTCTCTTCTCTTCTCTTCTTTTCTCTTCTCTTCTCTTCTCTTCTCTTCTCTTCTCTTCTCTTCTCTTCTCTTCTCACCTCCTCTATTCTATACTCACTTCTCCTCTTCTCACCTCCTCTATTCTATACTCACTTCTCCTCTTCTATACTCACTTATCCTCTTCTATCTTTCCTTCCCCTCCTCTATCCTCACTTCTCCCCTTCCCTTTCTCTCCGCTATCTTCACTTTCTCTCCCCTGTCTTCCCTTTCTTTCCCTTGTCTTCTTTTTCCCTCCTCTATCCTCCCCTCCTCTCTTCTATCATCACTTGCCCTCTTCTATCCTCCCCTCCCTCCTTTCCCCCCTTTCCCGCCTCTATCTTTGCTTCTCTTTTTCTATCCTTTCCCCTCTTCTAACCTTACTTCTCCTCTTCTATCCTCTCCTCCCCTGATCTATCCTTGCTTCTCCTCTTCCATCCACGCTTCTCCTCTTCTATCCTCTCTTCTCTTCTATCCTCGCTTCTCCCCATCTATCCTCTCCTCCCCTGATCTATCCTCTCCTCCCCTCTTCTATCCTCTTCTCCCCTGATCTATCCTCCCTTCTCCTCTTCTATCCTCTCCTCCCCTCTTCTATCCTCCCCTGATCTATCCTCTTCTCCTCTTCTATCTTCTGCTTCTCCTCTTCTATCCTTCGCTTCTCCTCTTCTATCCTTCACTTCTCCTCTTCTATCCTTCGCTTCTGTTCTATCCCTGCTTCTCCTCTCCTAACCTCGCTTCTCCTTTTTTTTATCCCCGCTTCTCCTCTTCTATCCTTGCTACTCCTCTTCTATCCTCGCTACTCCTCTTCTAGCCTCCACTTCTCCTCTTCTGTCCTCTGCTTCTCCTCTTCTGTCATCTGCTTCTCCTCTTCTGTCCTCTGCTTCTCCTCTTCTGTCCTCTGCTTCTCCTCTTCTGTCCTCTGCTTCTCCTCTTCTGTCCTCCGCTTCTCCTCTTCTGTCCTCTGCTTCTCCTCTTCTGTCCTCTGCTTCTCCTCTTCTGTCCTCCGCTTCTCCTCTTCTGTCCTGCGCTTCTCCTCTTCTGTCCTCCGTGATGTACTTGAGATGTACTAGAGGGCATTAGACAGTCTGAGACTCTCATTATGATACAGAGAGATTTTCCAACTTTCTGGAGCTAATCTTTGACTTTTCATGGAAAAGAATATAAAGCACTGGCCGTGACAGGCACAGACTCAAGTCCCACCGCTGCCAACAGAATGTAAGAGAGGTTCTTGGTCTCTCCATGCTCAGAGATTTTCCAGCCCACGGGACAACAATATAAGCTCCAACAGACTGAGGGTGATCGTCCAGGGGCAGTTACCTCTACAGTTAACCCTTTACATACACAAACAGAAGCTCTCAAATCCATATTTGATAGAGACCACAGACGGGCACACATTGCCTAGGAGATATAATGTGATCATTCTGCTTGCTGTACAATTTTGAAAAGTCATGTCTAGTGTCAAACTGTTATTATATGATTCATTAGCATAGCCATGCTTTATAACGATATCTCCATTATAGCAGAAATATAAAACTGTATATAACTTAACTCGCCAGGCATTTTATGACCTGCTTCCATTAAATGACTTTGGCCCTAAGAAGGATTGTGGCTATTAGCAGGTTTGGTTTAAGAGATATCCTGCTAGTGGGTTTAATGAAATGTGTCCTGTCAAACCGGAATGTTTTAACAACTACTGTATTTTAGGGTAGCGCTTCCTTAACAGTCCCATGTCTGATACCATTTATGACAGCCAATTAGCAATTTACAATGTGACCCCATTAGGAGGTTTTCCAAATTCCGCATACAGCTTATGTTACTAACTCCCTTTGACTGTATGTGATCTTCCTGACGAAGGAGTCATTGGCGGCCCCGAAATGTTGTATTATTGTGCTTTGATGTGATCACTTTGAATAAAACCTTTTATACACCATGGGTATTTGAAGATCCATGGTGTGCTGGCGATTTATATACATTATTTGTACTAAACACCCTCATTTCTCCAAAACCCAACGAGTCAACTTCAGACACAATACAGCAAAGGGAGCAGTAACATAAAAAGTACGTAGAATTTGGCAAACCTCCTAATGGAGTCTCACTGTAAATTGCTAATTTGCTGTCGTAAAATGGTATCAGACCAGAGACTTTTAAGGACGTCCTACTGTTAAAACCACTTCAGCCCTGGAAGATTTGGCTGCTGAATGACCAGGCCAGTTTTTTGCGTTTCGGCACTGCGTCACTTTAGCTGACAATTGCGCGATCGTGCGATGTTGCACCCAAATAAAATTGACGTCCTTTTTTTTCCCACAAATAGAGCTTTCTTTTGGTGGTATTTGATTGCCTCTGCAGTTTTTATTTTTTGCGATATAAACAAAAAAAGAGCGTCAATTTTGAAAGAAAAACAATATTTTGTACTTTTTGCTGTAATAAATATCCCCATTTTTTTTTTTTTTTTTAAAAAGCAAATTTTTTCTCAGTTTAGGCCGATACTTATTCTTCTACATATTTTTTGAAAAAAAAAATCACAATAAGCGTATATTGATTGTTTTGCACAAAAGTTATAGCGTCTACAAAATAGGGGATAGATTTATAGCATTTTTATTATTATTATTTTTTTACTAGTATTGGCGGTGATCTACGATTTTTATCGTGACTGCGACATTATGGCGGACACATCGGACAATTTTGACACATTTTTGGGACCATTGGCATTTATACAGCAATCAGTGCTATAAAAATGCACTAATTACTGTAAAAATGTCACTGGCAGGGAAGGGGTTAACACTAGGGAGCGATCAAAGGGTTAACTGTGTTCCCTGGGAGGTGATTCTAACTGAAGGGGGAGGGGACTGACTAGAGGAAGTGACAGATCGTAATTCCTAGCTAATAGGAACACACAATCTGCCATTCCTCTCAGAACAAAACACGGATTTGTGTGTTTACACACACACTTCCATGTTCTGTCCCCCGTGCTCGCGATCGCTCGTGGCCCGGCGGTCATCACGTCCGTCAGCCACGAGCATCGGCACCCCCGCTGTGCAGTGGGCGCATGCGCTATCCCAATCCTGCGAGCCGACGTATAGCTACGGCGGTTCGCGGGATCGTGCCAACCTGCCCTTAGTATAATGACGGCGGCTGGTGGGCAGGCGGTTAAAACATTCCAGGAAACATGTCATTGATCTGTGAAGTCTCCAGCTGGTTGTTGCTGCAGCACCCACTATTCCTTCGCCTATTCCATGAACGTGTGCAATGGGAATATTGCTATTGACTTTATTCAGTATGACTCCCTTTTCTTCTTACTCAGTTTGGGGTTCATTGGACCTCTTGATTGCCTCTCCAGTGCATCATTGCCAAAGTCAGAGGCCAACCAAGGCAGTCCTAGTGTGCTGTCAGTTACAGTATATATGGCCAATCTAACTTATGGCAACCAATCACATTTCATATTACTGAAGTAGGAAGAAATGATAGATACATTCTGGTTGGTCGCCATGGGTCGCAGCAATGCCTTATAGAGGCGACGGAAAGAGTTTAAACTGCAGTACCAAAACACATCAGAATGTAGTGTGAGCCTTCCCGGTGGGGGGTTCTGTACCTCATATAAGGTATCATTTCTGAGACGACTATATGAAATCTCTCAGCGGGAATTCAGGATGTCCACCGCTACCAGCTTCGCTTACCTGCGTCCCCCCCCTACGGTGTATGACAGCTCCACACGCTATATCACGCCACTCCGGAAATATTGCTCAATGCAGGAACTGTGAACATGTTATACAGCTTCAATTTTCACACCTTCTCCTATTCAGGTGTAAAACAGAACTCTACATAAAGGCAACTTTCCATGTAGTCCATACATTTGACCAATGAAAAACTGTTCTGTTCATATTGTGACCTTTCTTTATGAAGGGTTTACATGACCCCCTAAACACCCAACTTAAAGGAAAACATTCAAGAAACACATTGAGGGTGCAGTGTCGTCACTATGAGACCCGAGTGATACCTGCCAGAGGGGTGACACTATCAAGTAGGAAGTGATATCCAACCACAATGGTGTCACACGGATCGGCGTGCTGGCACTGACTGCATCATTTAGAGGCTGGTTTGGGGCGTGCGCCATGACCGTGTAAGTCCTGGCCTGAAACTAGCCTGCCCAGAGCCCCGCAGGGCTCTGTGGCAGGCTAGATAGGAGAAAGCATGATTGGGGGGGGGGGGGGGGGGGTGACATCATGTTTTACTGAACAAGGTGACACCAACCCTAGTAACGGCCCCCTAATCTACATGCAGGGCACCAGATGCATGGATTTCTGTGGGGGGAGGGGGTTTTGCAAGCACGTGATTAGAGCCTAAGGCTCTAATTGGCCTAAAAAAAAGGGTGGGCTCGGGGCGCAGAGCACTGCGCCCCGAACCCACCCAGTTGTGTGACAAAAGCAAATTAAACACTTAAAAACTGCCCACTGCACATATACTGCGGCAGGGCGGCTCTAATGCACAAAACTATGTACCTGTACGTCGTTTTGTATAATAGATAGAGAGGCGTGCCCAGCGGCTGCAATGTCCGCCGACCACCTGCGATCGCTTCAGAACGGGGATCTGCCTATGGAAACAAGGTGGATCCCCGTTCTGACAGGAAAGAGAGATCAGCTGTTCCTAGTGATCAGGAACAGCGATCTCTCTCTACTCCCAGTGAGTCTGCCCCCTTGACAGTTAGAAAGCACCTCCCTAGGGAACATTTAACCCTTTGATCACTCCTAGTGTTAACCCCTTCCCTGCCAGTGCCATTGATACAGTAATCAGTGCATTTTTATAGTACTGATCACTGTATTGGTGTCACTGGTCAGCAAAAAGTGTCACTTAGGGTCAGATTTGTCCACCGCAATGTCGCAGTCCCGCTAAAATTTGCTGAAATTCGCTAAAAGTCCCCGCTATTACTAGTAAAAACTATTTTAAAAAAAGTCCCTAAATCTTTCCCCTATTTTGTAGACGCTATAACTTTTGCACAAACCAATCAATATACGCTTATTGGGATTTTTTTTTTTACCGAAAATATGTAGCAGAATACATATTGGCCTAACCTGATAAAAAGATTAGTTTTTTTCCATTGATCAAATACCACCAAAAGAAAGCTCTATTTGTGGGAAAGAAAGAAAAAAGGACATCAGTTTTATTTGGGTAAAACGTCGAACGTCCACGCAATTGTCAGTTAAAGTAACGCAGTTCGGGATCGCAAAAAATGGCCTGGACATTAAGGGGCCTGAAGTGGTTAACATTCGCTATTGTCTTCCTGCTTCTCCTCCCGGCCAATCAGGAAGCAGGTCCTGAGACCCGATTGGCCGAGAGGAGAAACGACCGTATTGGCTGGTACCGGGGGAGGATGGACAGGGAGATCCTGGAGAAGGTAGGTATCACTTTGCAGAGATTCTTTAAAGTTTTTGTTTGAGTTGATTATTTTTTTTACTATCTTTTGTAAACAATTTAAGAAAGCTTCATTGTATTTTTTCCATTTAAGATCATATCAAAATGATTTTGATTGGTTTGTTGTCTCAGGGCCCTTAAACGGCGTTGGGCCCATAGGCCGGTACCTCTTCTTCCTGTTTGGTAATCCGGCACTGGCTTTAGATATACTTTAAGCTGCTGTCAACATAAGAAACCTGGCTGAAGTCAAATCAATCAATGAATGAACAAAGGAGTCCAAATTGATAAATAAAAAAAGCCAACATGTTTTTGGGGGCCAACACTCCCTCTTCATCAAAGCTCAATGACCGGGCATAAATGAAAAAACATCGATCGGGTTAATCTGTAGTTTGTTAGCTCATGACCAATCAAGACCGTAGCATATACCGGTTAAAGCATGGAGAGTGAAGACAGTTGTCATGCATTTATTTCCCATGGGACATAGACATAGAATAAACCTGACCTTCTAAGGTCCTATCAAAGTCATTGAGCCCTGATGAAGTGTTGTTGGCCCCAAAATGTGTTGGATGTTTTATGTGATTATTTTATTCTTGCTTATTAAAGCAATTTGGACTCCTTCACCATTTGGATTGGTGCTTCTGTTGTATGCTTATTATATTGTCCTTTAAACAGATTATCAGTATGCTTATTGGCCACCATCCTAATCCTGAAGTACTATACCTTATCAACCCCATAGAAGTTTAAAAATGAAGTATGGCCAAAGCTTTTTTGGTCATACTTCTCTTGTGGGTTACAGGGGTGCACCGACTTTTGGTCTCCTGTGACACAGAATCAGCCAACAGCGGGTCAATGACCACTATCAGCCGACGTTTCAGGCTCTGGAAACAGGCAACTTTTGGCACAGATAGCAAGTACTACTTAGGGGCCCGTGGTACGGCCCCCCTCCCACTCTCCCTCTTCCCTGCCTCTTCTCGACCCCCCCCCCCCATCCCAGGCTGAAGCTCCTCTCCAGGTACTCTCTGCTCAGGGGGGTCCAGCTAGACAGTACCTGCTGCACTGACTCCGGCAGTACTGGGACAGGGTCGTCCAGCACTCTGGGCAAGAATCCAGACCTGTGCCACCCTCCCCTTGTGTCTATTTTTTGCCCCCTTGCCTCATCGCACCTGGGGCAGCTATCCCTCTTGCCCACCCCTTGCCCCGACCCTGGACTCCGGGTTCCTGAACTGGCCAGCAGGGGGCTGCTGGGGGGGAGCCGGGGTGGCTCAGTCGGGGCTGGCCAGGGGAGGAGAGGCTGCGGTGGGGCATGGAGCTAGCCTCTGCTCGGACACGGCGTACACCCCTTGTCCTCATCCCACACCCGGTAGCACATCAGTGGGACTTTTTACTCCTCTTCACCAGGAAGCCTTTAGGCATGTTTGCAGCAGGAACCAGTGCAGGCTTTTTACGGGGCATCAGAGTGGCCGGGGGGGGAGCGGCAACAGGACCCTCTGCCCTGTCCACCCCTGTCTGTAAAAATCCTGGCAATTTTGTCGGGATCCACCCAGCTGCCTGATTGAAAGCTGGCTCCACCGTTCAGTGTGCGACTGAGAGTCAGAACCAACTGCGCCCACATCCTCCGCAGCCTGACGCTCCTGTGAGCGCTGGAATAGTAGAGGGGAGAGCAGTGACTTACATTCAACTCTCTCCACTCTGAGCAGACCAAGAACTGATCGATCAGCAGTCATGTGATCGGTCAGTTCTCTTAGAGCCCACGTGGGACAGCTGCAGCATTGACGTGTGCATGCATGTTTATTTTTTTCGCAAACCCCAAACTTCTTCTTTAACCATTCCTCGTTGGAGCAATAATTCCCCAGAAAGGGACAGAGTCTCTACCCCATAATCTTCTGCTGCTTCCAATTCAAGCTGTGTTCATCTGTTTTTAGTTAAAGTTTTGCATAATGTGGAAGGGTTAGACCCTCGGTCAAGTTTTTATTTCATTTAGTGCCATTACTGCTGATGTAACATTGGTATAACCTGCCTTCTGAAACTTCTCCAAGCAGAAAACCTGAGTACAGATTTGCCTGGTATCTACTTATCTGAGTTCATTTAAGGTACAGTCAAAATGCTTTAGCCCTGATGAAGAGGGAGTCTGGCCTATGAAACGTGTTGGAATTTATTCTGCAATGAGCCAATTGTATTGATAAAAACTTTGGACTTTGTTTTAAAAATGTTGGATGTTTGTTTTGGACTGTGTATACATTGTTTCTCAAGTCTTGTTTCACACTTTCACAAGAGTTCCTGCGCGCGATTTTGGATTTGCATGCGATTGCACATTTGCCATAGGGTCCGCGGAGTTTCCCTTTTGCATCAGGGTCCGCGGAGTCGCCCTTTTGCATCAGGATCAGCGGAGTCGCCCTTTTGCATCAGGATCAGCGGAGTCGCCCTTTTGCATCAGGATCAGCGGAGTCGCCCTTTTGCATCAGGATCAGCGGAGTCGCCCTTTTGCATCAGGATCAGCGGAGTCGCCCTTTTGCATCAGGATCAGCGGAGTCGCCCTTTTGCATCAGGATCAGCGGAGTCGCCCTTTTGCATCAGGGTCCACGGAGTCGCCCTTTTGCATCAGGGTCCGCGGAGTCGCCCTTTTGCATCAGGGTCCGACGAGTCGCCCTTTTGCATCAGGGTCCACGGAGTTGTCCTTTTGCATCAGGGTCCGCGGAGTTGTCCTTTTGCATCAGGGTCCGCGGAGTTGTCCTTTTGCATCAGGGTCCGCAGAGTTCCCGCTTGCAATGTAAGGCAAACACTGTGGACTCTGTGGGAATACTAGGAACTCTGATGTAAGGGGGGAATCTAATGTAAGGGCAGGAAGGGGGCCTGCAGAACATGTGACAGGGGTCCTGCTGTGGGACCATAATAAAGGGACTCAGCATGAGAGTAAAGGGCCCCGGGTTTGGGTCGGGGGGGGGGCCCTTCATGTTTTTTTTGAACCGGGGTCCTGAAAGTTCTAGTTACACCTCTGTCCCCCAATGGGACAAGAACATAAAATAAACCCTCTAAATTCAGAACCTTAAAAAAAAAAATAATGTTTGTCTCGACATCCACTTTAAGGTGAGAACCGGTTGGCTCCTCCACCTTCTTCACCTACCATGGAAGAGCCGTCCCCCTCCACTCGGAGATGATTGATATTTGTCGTGTTTTGTAGCTGTTTGTCAAGATTTGTTTTTTTTTTTACCTAACTGAAGTTTTTTTTTTACCTAACCGAAAAAAAAAAAAAAAGTAATCTAAAGCGTGAGCGTGAGCGTGCCATTAGCTTGGGAGTCACATCTCGTTCACCGCTACACAGCGTGACCATCATGCAGCGGCTGTAGGAACATTGCAATTTCAGATCCCCGTCCTGGAAGTTTATGGAAGCCGGTTGTCACGTCTCTCAGCCGGCAATCGCGCTGTCGTTTGATAGGTGGCGGGGGGTGAATTAGCGCTCCTGTCCCCCTGCCAGCGCTCACTTTTGATTAGAGAATACTTTATCGAGGGAGCCGTACGCCAGCTGACTGTGGATTTTGGAAAGGCAGAGCTCGCTTTTCCCATCCAAATTAGTCATATTTCCACCATATGCAAAGTCTGGCACGGCAAATAATTAAAGGGTACGTACACCCCACCCCACCCCCCCCCCCCGACAATGAGCTTTTCTATGGTCCGGTAATTATACCGTTCCAAGCGTTTTCTTCTATCTGATTGATATGTTGATCCTGCCAGAATGTTTATGAGCTGATAACGTCCTGTGATCTGTTCTAGATGCTGTCAGTTACATTGAAAAATACTGGCTCGCTCAGACAGGCAGCAGCCCTTGTCACCCCTCTGAATAGGGATTTGTGGTGAATCGCTTTTCAGAGGGCGGGTAACAGGCGACTGGGGGGTGATATGGGAGGCTACCTGTTTTAACCCTTGAAAGGCCAAACCGGGGACTGCAGGGTGGTTGTGCCACGGCCGATTAACTTGAAAGTGTCGCGCGGGGGGGGTGAGTTCATTTATCTCATGAAGCACAGCATCCAGATTGCGGCATGTGCACAGCCCTGATTGTCCTTGTGCAGGTGGGCGGTTGTGGGGGGGATCTGAACAGGTCCCAAGGGTCCATTCATACAAGATATATTGGCATGCCTTAATAAACGCATGCCAGCACATATACATAGTAAAAGCAAAAATAGGAGCAGTTCACATCAGTTCCACTCATAAAATAAATTTTGAATTATTCAGCTGCATTAAATACAATTAACAACATTTGGAAAACATTTTTTTTTTACTCACCTTTTCATGTCTGTTGCTAGGGGGTCCCTCGTAATCTGCCTCTTCCTCTCCCCGGCGCCTGACGTCATTTCCCTCGGCGCCCGTGCTCGCTAGTGCTCCTGGGAGATGCTTGTCATCATTTCCCAGGAGTCAGCGGGCAGCGCTGAGGGCTTCGTTGCCATCACAACGGGGGCGGGCACTTCCGTCGACGACGCCCGTTGTGATGGCAACGTCAGAAGTGTACGGCGCTGCGCCGTACATACAGCGCATGCGCGAGAACGGGCGGTGCATGCTGGTCGCTCAGCTGCACCGGAGCCCGGAAGATAGTGCTTGTGGGCTTCAAATGCCCGCAAGAACTATGGAAACTGCCAGGAAAGAGGAATATAAGATATATCCCTCTATGAAATGGGCAATCCAGCGCATCCTAAAAAAAAACAACATTTTTTAACAGTGGAAACTCCGCTTTAATGTACATTTCCCTGCCCTTACATGCACTCAATGCACCTAATGCAATGTAGACCCTAAGCTCTTTCTTGAACCGGTGCAACTTGCCATGCGATTTGACAAGTCCAAATCTGTTAATTATACTGTTCCAAGAGTTTTCTTCTATCTGATTGATAAGTTGATCCTGACAGAATTTTTGTGAGCTGATATTAACCAATTGGCGACCAGCCGCCGTCATTATACTGCGGCAGGTCGGCTCGTTCCCGCAAATCGGCGTAGGTGTACGTCAGCTCCTTTATGAGCCATAGCAGGCACACTCGCCCATTGATCGGCGGGGGAACCGTTGCGCGTGGCCGGCAGCCACCATGTCCGCTGGTCACCCATGATCGCGGGAAAGAGAGACAGAACGGGGATCTGTCAATGTAAACAGACAGATCCCCATTCTGTCAGGGGAGGAGAGAGAGATCTGCTGTTCCTAGTAATTAGGAAAAGCGATCTCTCTCCTCCTCCAGTCAGTCCCATCCCCCCACAGTTGGAAACACCTCCCAGGGAACGCATTTAACCCCTTGATCGCCCCCTAGTGTTTCCCTTCCCTGCCAGTGACATTTACACAAGAATCAGAGCATTTTTATAGCACTAATCGCTGTATAAATGTCAGTGGTCCCAAAAAAGTGCCAAAAGTGTCCGGTCTGTCCGCCTCACGGTCGCAGTCCCGCTAAAAATCGCAGATCGCTGCCATTGCTAGTAAAAAAAATAATAATAATAATTAAAATGCCAGAAATCTATTCCCCATTTTGTAGACGCTATTTTTTTTTATTTTACACACTTCTATTTTGCACAAATCAATCAATATACGCTTGTTGCATTTTATTAGCAGAATACATATTGGCCTAAACTGATGAAGAAATTTGTTTTTGTTTTTTTGGATATTTATTATAGCAAAAAGTAAAAAAAATATATATTTTTTTTTAAATTGTCGCTTTTTTTTAAATTTTATTTATAGCGCAAAAAATAAAATCCCCACAGGTGATTAAACACTAACAAAAGAAAGCTCTATTTGTGGGAAAAAAAGGACATCAATTTTGTTTGGGTACAGCATCGCACGAGCGCGCAATTGTCAAACGATGCCAGTGCCGTCTCGCAAAAAAATGGCCAGGTCATTAAGGGGGGAAATCTTCCGGTCTGAAAGCGGTTAATTTCCCTTTGGGATTAATAAAGTATTCTGAATCTGAAGTTGCACCCTATTGTCAGCAATGGAACTGTTAAAATCGGTGCGACTTTGACTTTGTGGTGCCGCACCGATTTGAAAAAAAAGGTTCCTGCACTATTTTTTTGTGATTTCAGGTGCGACTTGCATAGACTTGTATGAAGTTGCACATCTGTCAGCCAAGTTGCACCTGGAGCTGCCCTGATCTGTGGCTTTGAAGGCAGGGCTGAAGTATAGGAGGAGGAAGCAGCACACGTAGGCAATCAGTTCATGTGCTGACAAGAAGCATGCCAGTAGGAGGAAAGAGCAGAGAGATGAGCTTAACACTGTGCTGCTTCTCTTTCCACTGTCCAGTCGCAGGCTGGACTTGGCTCCAGGACGTGGTGTGAATAATGCTGGCCTTCAGACTGAGGACATCTAGTGGTGAAAATGACATACTGCATTGCAGTGCTTTGAATTGAGCTATTTTTTTTTAATTATATCTTTGATGGCTTATAAAATAGTTTCTTGTTATTTTTGTCCGGAGTTCAGCTTTAAGGCATAAGCATTGGGCGAACATGTGAATAGAAATGCAATGTAGGGATGTGATGGAAATAATAGTGGAATCAGCGGTGTCTTTGGAGTCAGAGAGGCGCAGCTTGCACAGTAGGGAAATTATCCAGCGTTACAAAGATCCTCCGGCAGCTGTGCTCAGTTATGTGATAGAACAATTGCTCTCGGAGGCGGCATGGCGAGGCGGGCAGGTGTCTGTGTGCAGCCATCTCTGATAAAATGCGCCACTAGCTGGCCGTGTGTCAGGCACAGCGATACGCATCTGAGGACCAGCCTGACTCAATGCCGCTCGCTGCCTGGGCTCTGGAACCGTAATGACTGAGAGCTACAGGACCCCCGGGGGGCCAAATGCAAACCAGAGCCCTTTGTACACTCATTTTAAAGAAACCATTTAAATAGCTTGTGACTCCATTTAATTTGGAGGTGTGACCTCCAACGATGCCAGCTTTATCCTTGGCCTCAGAACCAGTATGATGTCACCGGGACTTCACTGGCAGCACACACTTGTTGAGGGTCAGTGACTGCTCTTCATTCATTTATATATCTATATGGCAGGGATGTTAGTAAATCACATAGTCGTTAGGTTTAATGACAAGTGCATTTGAAAGCGCATTAAATGTGGTTTACATTGCTAGAAAATTGCTGTGTCTATGGCCAGCATTGATCTGTATATGGTCACAGGGCCGTCTTTAATATTGATTGGACCCTGGACAAACATTTTATTCGCCCCCCCCCCCCCCCCCCCCCAATGAAATTTTGCTCTCCACCTGCTTTGAAGCATACAGTAAATAGCAGCTAAACTCCAAATCAGTTTGGTGCAGCAGATCGGGCAGCAATTGTGATTGGTTGCCAGAGGTTAAAGCGTAACATTACTGCTCAATGATTAGTTGCTAGAGGTTACAGCACATAATTTCTGCATGCCGAGTGGTTTTGGTTGCTAGCGGTTACTGCACATCATTACCGCTCACCCATTGGTTGCTGGGGCAAAGGGAGGGGGGGTTGTGGGCAGTGGTGGTGGTGAGGGGTGGATTGGTATCAGTGGCAATGGGGGGGGGGGGATTGGAGGGCGTGATCAGTGTAAGTGGGGGGTTAGAAAGTGAGGGTGAGCTAAGGTGGTGAGAGAGGGGGATGAAAGTGAGGGAGGTGAGAGAAGGGAGTGGGTGAAAGAGAGGGGGTGAGAGAGAGTGTGGTGTGAGAAAGATAGATAGAGAGGGGTATGGAAGAGATAGGGTTGCTGTGTTGAGCTGGGGATTTTATCTGGTTTTGTCTTTCAGGGAGAGGGGGAGAGAGAGAGAGAGGGGTGGGTGAAATAGAGAGGGGGGATTGGGGGGAGTGAGAGAGAGGGGAGGGATTGGGGACGAGAGGGGGGGATTGGGGATGGGGACGAGAGAGAGGGGGGATGCTTGGGGACGAGAGAGAGAGGGGGTTGGTGACGAGAGTGGGGATGAGAGAGAGGGGGGGTTGGAGACGAGAGGGGGGATGAGAGAGAGGGGGGGTTGGGGATGAGAGGGGGAGAGAGAGAGAGGTTGGGGACGAGAGGGGGGATGAGAGAGGGAGAGGGGTTGGGGACGAGAGGGAGAGGGTTGGGGACGAGAGAGAGAGAGGGCGATTGGAGATGAGAGAAAGGGGGGGTTTGGGACGAGAGGGGGGATTAGGGATATGAGAGAGAGAGGGGTTGGGGGCGAGAGGGTAAGGGGATTGGAGGGGAGAGAGTGAGAGAGAGAGAGGGAGAGATTGGGGACGAGATGTGTGTGATTATATGTCAGTATTTCATTGTATATCCCTGTATGTTGCGGTTGTTCAGGTGCTTATCTAATAGTTTTTTAAAACTATCGATGCCCCCTGCTGAGACCACCGCCTTAATGCTTAAAGTGAAACAATAAAAGTGTAATATTCCTTTAAATTTCGTACCTGGGGGGTGTCTATAGTATGCCTGTAGAGTGGCACATGTTTCCCGTGTTTAGAACAGTCTGACAGCAAAATTACATTTCAAAGGAAAAAAATTCATTTAAAATTACTCGCGGTTATTAATGAATTGTCGGTCCGACAATACACGTAAAAATTCATTGATAAAAACGGCATGGGAATTCCCCACAGGGGAACCCCGAACCAAAATAAAAAAAAATGCGTGGGGGTCCCCCTAAATTCCATACCAGACCCGAAGGGGGTATTAAGGGGAACCCTGCGCCAAATTTTTTCTTTAAAATGGCGTGGGGGTCCCCCTTAAAATCCATACCAGACCCTTCAGGTCTGGTATGGATTTTAAGGGGAACCCTGTGCCAAAATTTTTTAAAAAATGGCATGAGGTCCCCCCAAAAATCCATACCAGACCCTTGTCCGAGCAAGCAATCTGGCAGGCCGCAGGAAAAGAGGGGGGACGAGAATGCGCCCCCCCTCCTGAACCGTACCAGGCCACATGCCCTCAACATTGGGAGGGTGCTTTGAGGTTGCCCCCCCAAAGCACCTTGTTCCCATGTTGATGGGGAGAAGGGCCTCATCCCCACAACCCTTCAACCCTTGGTCGGTGGTTGTGGGGGTCTGCGGGCGGGGGGCTTATCGGAATCTGGAAGCCCCCTTTAACAAGGAGACCCCCAGATCCTGCCCCCCTGTGTGAATTGGTAATGGGGTACAAATGTACCCCTACCATTTCACAAAAAAGTGTCAAAAAGGTTAAAAAACACAAGAGATGGTTTTTGACAAGTCCTTTATTAATTTCTTCTTCTTTCATCTTCTTTCTTCTGGTCTTCCTTCGGTGTTCTTCTTCTTCTCCCATCTTCTTCTTCATCTTATTCATCTTCTTCTTCTCCATCTTCTTCTTCCTCCACTTTTCTCGTCCCGCATCTTCCTCCAGGCTCCTTCTACGCTCCGTCCGCATGATCCGCCTCAGTGGGTGTCTTCCGCTGCGTGGCCCCGCCCTCCATTATATAAGAAATGTCAGAAGTCCTCTGACGCACAGGGAACTTCCCTGTGGCTTTCCATGTGTTTTCAGAGGGGGCGGGGTCACCCAGTTATGTAAACGGGCAGGCCAGTCAAGTTCCTCCACCCCAAACTCGTTCATCCATGTCTTTATGGATCTTGCTTTGTGCACTGGTCCAAATCATTTGGTGGAGGGGGGATTATGGTGTGGGGTTTTTTTTCAGGGGTTGGGCCTGACCCCTTAGTTCCAGTGAAGGGAACTCTTAAGCAATCAGCATACCAAGACATTTTGGACGATTTCATGCTCCCAACTTTGTGGGAACAATTTGGGGATGGCCCCTTCCTATTCCAACATGACTGTGCACCAGCGCACAAAGCAAGGTCGATAAATACATGTATCTACTCCACTGGTCTTGCTAACCTTTTTAAGCTTGTCACAAGCTGTATTGGTCTTATAGAATTACGTTTAAAGATCTGCTCTACTCCTCTGCGTTTGTCTGGCCTTATCTAGGTGCTGTCCCCCAGTTGGAGCTGTGAAATAGATGATCTCCATGCAACTGTAATGCTTTAAATAGGCTGTAATCACTGTCTGATGTTGGTGTGACTATTGATGTCAGTGCAGATAATACGTGATTCATCTCTGATGACAAGTGTACTATACAAGTTTTCATTTGCCCCTAGAGGCTGAAGTACTACAGCCCCTTCTTCCTAAATTCCTATTGAGATGTGTGATACGCATCAAGATGACAGCTGATACATGCGTTCACTATAGGTGAGTGCTATGTAACACTTCCTCATTTTTGTCCTCTTTTCTCTCCCCCATGCTCTATAGCCATTTTTGGTATATATTTCAAATTTGGACCCTGGCTTTGGTTATCTTGGTGCTGTGGCGCCCATCCAGGGAAAGTCCTGTGCAGGCATTGGCGTATGTCCAGATCAGGCAGTGGCGTAGCTTGGGTTGTCAGCACCCGGGGCAAGGCAAGTAATTTGCGCCCCCCTAATCTGTAGACTTTTAGCTATCCCTGAGTCCCTTCAAATACAATAGTACTGACCTACCTGATTCCTATACTGACCACTACACTACATTGTCCACTATACTGACCACTATACTGACCACTATACTATACTGTCCACTATATTACACTTACCACTACACTGACCACTACACTGTCCACTATACTGACCACCATACTACACTGTCCACTATACTGACCACTATACTATACTACACTGTCCACTATACTACACTGTCCACTATACTACACTGTGCACTATACTACACTGTCCACTATACTACATTACACTGACCACTATACTACACTACACTTGACCACCATACTACACTGACTACTATACTACACTATACTGACCACCATACTACACTGTCCACTATACAACACTACACTGTCCACTATACTACACTATACTGACCACCATACTACACTGACCACTATACTACACTGTCCACTATACTACACTATACTGACCACCATACTACACTGTCCTCTATACTACACTATACTGACCACCATACTACACTGACCACTATACTACACTGTCCACTATACTACACTGACCACTATACTACACTGTCCACTATACTACACTGTCCACTATACTACACTGTCCACTATACTACACTGTCCACTATACTACACTGACCACTATACTACACTGACCACTATACCACACTATACTGACCACCATACTACACTATACTGACCACCATACTACACTGACCACTATACTACACTACACTGACCACTATACTACACTGTCCACTATACTACACTGTCCACTATACTACACTGACCACTATACTACACTGACCACTATACTGCACTGACCACTATACTACACTGACCACTATACTATACTGTCCACTATACTACACTGACCACTATACTACACTGTCCACTATACTATACTCTCCACTACACTAACCACTACACTACACTGTCCACTATACTACACTACACTGACCACTATACTACACTACACTGACCACCATACTACACTGTCCACTATATTACACTGACCACTATACTACACTACACTGACCACCATACTACACTGTCCACTATACTACACTGACCACCATACTACACTGTCCACTATACTACACTATACTGTCCACTATACTACACTATACTACACTGTCCACTATACTGTACTGTCCACTACACTAACCACTACACTGTCCACTATACTACACTATACTGACCACCATACTACACTGTCCACTATACTACACTACACTGACCACTATACTACACTGACCACCATACTACACTGTACACTATACTACACTGACCACTATACTACACTGACCACCATAATACACTGACCACCATACGACACTACACTAACCACTACACTACACTGTCCACTATACTACACTATACTGACCACCATACTACACTGTCCACTATACTACACTACACTGACCACCATACTACACTGTCCACTATACTACACTGACCACCATACTACACTGACCACCATACTACACTGACCACCATACTACACTGACCACCATACTACACTGACCACTATACTACACTGTCCACTATACTATACTGTCCACTACACTAACCACTACACTACACTGTCCACTATACTACACTATACTGACCACCATACTACACTGTCCACCATACTACACTGACCACCAAACTACACTGACCACCATACTACACTGACCACCATACTACACTGACCACTATACTACACTGTCCACTACACTACACTGACCTCCATACTAAACTACACTATACTGACCACTATACTAAACAGTATACTATACTACACTAACCACTATACTGACCACCATACTACACTAACCACTATACTACACTACATTGTCCACTACACTAACCACCATACTAACCACTATACTACACTACACTGACCTCCATACTAAACTACACTATACTGACCACTATGCTAACCACTATACTATACTGTCCACTACACTGCCCCCCATAGTGACCACTACACTGACCTCCATACTATACTACACTACACTGTCCTGCCTACAGTCTCTCTCTCTCTCGCCCCCCCCCCCCCCCCCTGGCCAGTAACAAGACTCTCACTCACCTTCTTATCCTGGCCTGCATCAATCCGGAGGAGGAGAAGACAGCGGCGGCTCACATTCTTCTCTCCCCTGCGCTCTGCTTGCTGCCATGTTCAGTGTCCAGCGCCCTGTGATTGGGCGTATGGGGGGTCATGTGTGGACGCGGGACTTCAGGAGCGATCAAGGACAGGCCAGCCCTACGCCTCACATGACCCCCATACACCCAATCACAGGGCGCCGGACACTTAACATGGTGGCCGGAGCCCGGGGACACAGAATTAGAAATTAGGAGGAGGCAGCCAGTGACACATACTGGCGCCCCCCCTAAATATCGTGCCCGGGGCCACGGCACCCCCTGCACCCCCCATGCTACGCCACTGAGATCAGGTGAATATGAATGCATGACCAATACCAATAGAACTGAGATATATATTTCTTGTATTCTTTGATGTAGTATGATATATCAAAAGAGAAACATATGCAGTGCTAATAGTGATATAAATGAATTTGTGTTACCAAATCTAACTGGGCTGACCCAGAGTATTTGAGGAGGCCTGCCCCCTGCCAATCTGAGTTGGGGATTGGTCAGGAAGATTCCAGTACATTCTAGAAGTAGGGGGGAGGTTTCAGTGATGCTGCCTGTGAGTCACCCAGCTCTCCCTAGATCTCTACCCAACCCAGGAAAAACACAGTCAGGCTTGGCTGCCAGCCAAGCCTGCACAAATTCACCTAAACTAAACAAAAAAAAAAAACTATCTACACTTACATGTATATGGTCAACACTGGTATGTAGTGTATATGGCCATCATTGGTATTTATATGGTCAGCATTGGTATATATATATTACTTTATTACAGGTACATACACTACCGTTCAAAAGTTTGGGGTCACATTGAAATGTCCTTATTTTTGAAGGAAAAGCACTGTACTTTTAAATGAAGCTAACTTTAAACTAGTCCTAACTTTAAACAAATATACTCTATACATTGCTAATGTGGTAAATGACTATTCTAACTGCAAATGTCTAGTTTTTGGTGCAATATCTACATAGGTGTATAGAGGCCCATTTCCAGCAACTATCACTCCAGTGTTCTAATGGTACAATGTGTTTGCTCATTGGCTCAGAAGGCTAATTGATGATTAGCAAACCCTTGTGCAATCATGTTCACACATCTAAAAACAGTCTAGCTCCTTCCAGAAGCTACAAAACTGACCTTCCTGTGAGCAGATTGAGTTTCTGGAGCATCACATTTGTGGGGTCAATTAAACGCTCAAAATGGCCAGAAAAAGAGAACTTTCATCTGAAACTCGACAGTCTATTCTTGTTCTTAGAAATGAAGGCTATTCCATGCGAGAAATTGCAAAGAAATTGAAGATTTCCTACAACGGTGTGTACTACTCCCTTCAGAGGACAGCACAAACAGGCTCTAACCAGAGTAGAAAAAGAAGTGGGAGGCCGCGTTGCACAACTAAGCAAGAAGATAAGCACATTAGAGTCTCTAGTTTGAGAAACAGATGCCTCACAGGTCCCCAACTGGCATCTTCATTAAATAGTACCCGCAAAACACCAGTGTCAACATCTACAGTGAAGAGGCGGCTGCGGGATTTTGGGCTTCAGGGCAGAGTGGCAAAGAAAAAGCCATATCTGAGACTGGCCAATAAAAGAAAAAGATTAAGATGGGCAAAAGAACACAGACATTGGACAGAGGAAGACTGGAAAAAAGTGTTGTGGACGGATGAATCCAAGTTTGAGGTGTTTGGATCACAAAGAAGAACGTTTGTGAGACGCAGAACAAATGAAAAGATGCTGGAAGAATGCCTGACGCCATCTGTTAAGCATGGTGGAGGTAATGTGATGGTCTGGGGTTGCTTTGGTGCTGGTAAGGTGGGAGCTTTGTACAGGGTAAAAGGGATTCTGAATAAGGAAGGCTATCACTCCATTTTGCAACGCCATGCCATACCCAGTGGACAGCGCTTGATTGGAGCCAATTTCATCCTACAACAGGACAATGACCCTAAACACACCTCCAAATTGTGCAAGAACTATTTACAGCAGAAGCAGGCAGCTGGTATTCTATCGGTAATGGAGTGGCCAGCACAGTCACCAGATCTGAACCCCATTGAGCTGTTGTGGGAGCAGCTTGACCGTATGGTACGCCAGAAGTGCCCATCCAACCAATCCAACTTGTGGGAGCTGCTTCTAGAAGCGTGGGGTGCAATTTCTCCAGCTTACCTCAATAAATTAACAGCTAGAATGCCAAAGGTGTGCAATGCTGTAATTGCTGCAAAAGGAGGATTCTTTGATGAAAGCAAAGTTTGATGTAAAAACAATGTTATTTCAAATACAAATCATTATTTCTAACCTTGTCAATGTCTTGACTCTATTTTCTATTCATTTCACAACGTATGGTGGTGAATAAGTGTGACTTTTCATGGAAAACACAAAATTGTTTGGGTGACCCCAAACTTTTGAACGGTAGTGTATATAGTGCTGTCAATTTATGCAGTGCTTTACATATATATATTGCACATTTACATCATGTCTTTACACAGAGGAAACTCACGCAGGCACAGGGAGAACATGCAAACTCCAGGCAGGTAGTGTTGTGGTTGGGATTCAAGGCTAGGCAGAAGTTCTAACCACTTAGCGACTGCGCTGTATATGATCATAATTGATATGTATATGGTCAACATTGGTATGTTCTGAATATGGCCAGCATTGGTATGTACTGTATATGACCAACATTGGTATCTACTGTATATGGTCAACACTGGTATGTTTATGGTCAACACTGGTATGTTTATAGTCAACTATGATATGTATCTGGCCAACATTGATTTGTATATATTCAACACTGGTATGTATATAGTCAACATTGGTATGTATATAGTCAACATTGGTATGTATATAGTCAACATTGGTATGTATATGGTCAACATTGGTATGTATATGTTCAACACTGGTATGTATATGGTCAACACTGGTATGTATATGGTCAACACTGGTATGTATATGGTCAACACTGGTATGAATATGGTCAACATTGGTATTTATATAGTCAACTTTGATGTGTATATGGACAACATTG
This sequence comes from Lithobates septentrionalis, assembly GCA_037952835.1. Lineage (NCBI taxonomy): Eukaryota > Metazoa > Chordata > Amphibia > Anura > Ranidae > Lithobates > Lithobates septentrionalis. The sequence continues at coordinate 5,153 of JBBDGP010005197.1, read as the reverse complement.
ATATGTATTTGATCAACACGGGTATGTGTATAGTCAACTTTGATATGTACTGTATATGGCCAACATTGATATGTACAGTACATGGTCAACACTGGTATGTATATGGTCATGACTTGTATGTATATGGTCAACATTGATATGTACATTCCCAACGTTGGTATGTAATGTATATGGCCAACATTGGTATGTATATGGTTAACACTGGTAATTTAATTATTACTATTATTATTATTATACAGAATTTATATATAGCACCAACAGTTTGTGCAACGCCTTACAATATATGTGTATGGCCAACATTGGTAGAGAGGAGACATTGCTGGAAGTGGCAATAGAGGAGGACTTATCTCTGGCTTTATGTCATCTATATTGAAGAGCAAAGTGTGGAGGTTCTGTGAGGCTGAAGTGTTATTATAGGCTAATGTCCATTAGCTCTCTGGTGAGTGCAGAGTGGTGGAGGATTTGCACAGCGGATGCACAACTGTATTTTCTGCTGCACTGGGAAGCACTATCGTTGGAGATCCTAAGTGGATGCTGTTTGGGACATTTATTGGACTATTGGTATGCTTAAAACCACAGGGACTTTACGGTCACTTTAGTGGCACCCTTAAGTGTTCCTTATTCTCAATTATAGATTGTTACAATTTTTTACATTATTTATGCACTTTTGTTTGTTTAATTTTTAAATGCACTTTGTGTACAGAATTTTATAAATTTTTTATACACTTTATTTTATGCGCTGCACTATTTTTGATTTGTTAGAATTTTATATAGCACCAACAGTCTGTGCAGCGATTTATAATATATGTGTATGGCCAACATTGGTATGGGCAGTGCAGTCTGTGCCCACCCCTGTAGTACCTATCCTCCTACCATAAAAGCTGAACTCTTTGGTAATCACCCTCCTCCCCCTCTTCATTGTAAGCTTATAAAGCACCTTTAGTATAGGGTGGTGGTTCCCAATCTTATTGAGACCAGGGCCCAGTAAATTCTTCCAAATCCTTCCGTGCCTCAACAGAAAAAAAATTTACACTCACACATTAAATGTGGGAATCCAAAATAATTAGTGCAATTCTGTAAGGCTAGGGTTGGGTCAAGTGTAGGGGAATGACGATTCTGGAGGAATCTGGGAACAATTGTGCAGCGTGGGGGTCACAGCAGGAAGCTGGGGGTCTCTTCAGGAGGTTGGGGGTTTGGAATGGGGCAATGTCAGAGACCGGAGGGTGTTGTGAGGGGCTAGGGGGCACTGTGGGATACTTTGAGGTAACTATAGGGGGCTGGTTCTCTACAGCAAGCTAGGGGGCACTGTGGGGGACTGAGGGGCACTGTGAGAGGTTGATGGGCACTGTTGGGCTGCGGACCACTGTGAGAGGTTAAGGGAAACTGTTGGTTACTATGGGTGGTTGGGTGGCACTATAGGATACTGTTGTGAGCGGCTAGGGGGCACTGTGGGATACTTTGGGGGATAACTATAGGGGACTGGTTCTCCACAGTAAGCTAGGCAGCACTGTGGAGGGTTGAAGAGCACTGTGAGAGGTTGGTGGGCACTGTGGGGCTGTGGGCCACTGTGAGAGGTTAAGGGATACTGTCAGCCACTATGGGGTGGGGAGGTGGTTGGGTGGCATTATGGGAAGTTAGGGGGCACTGTGGGATACTGTTGGGGGGGGCACTATAGGGGGTGGTTTTCTGCAGCAAGCTAGGGGCACTGCGGTGGGGGGGTGGGGGTGAAAGACACCGTTAAGGGTGGTTGGCACGGTGGGGACTGAGGACCACTGTGAGAGGTTAAGGGACACTGTTGGGCACTATGGTGGGTTTGGTGGCACTATGGGAGCCTTGAGAAACTGTGGGAGGTTAGGGAATCTGCAGCTACCTTAGGGTTGCCACCTCATCCCTTTAAACTGAACACATAATAATTACACAGGTTTCTGAGGCTAATTTAATGCAGGTAAAGCACAAAGTGAATTTAATTACCACCTTAATCAGTCACAGAACCTGTGTAAATATGTGTTCAGATTTGAAGGGATGAGGTGGCAACCCTAAGCTAGGCGGTGGCCCGAAAGATGGGAGGCCTCAGCCTGGAAGTGGGCCACGGCCTGGTGGTTGAGAACCACTGATCTATGGGAATAGAACAGAAAAGTATACTTGCCTTATTCCTCACTTCTATGGCAGTTGGCGATCACTTGCATTCCTGCTCCATCCCTGGAATGTGGGCGGGCTCTTGAACGTCACATGCAATGCAGGACCGCCCATGAGGGGCAGCTTCACAAGCTGGTTATCTGGTAGCAAGGAAGGAATAAGGTAAGTCGTTATGTCTATTAGATGCTACCAAAAAGGACATTTTATTGGCTGTCCAGAATATGCAATGCTTCATGCCTAGCCTTAAATACTATATGGGAGAAAAAAAGAAATGTGTGTGTGTGTGTATGTATGTGTATATATATATATATATATATATATATATATATATATATATATATATATATATATATATATACGTAACAAGGAGACACAGTTGTGTATGAAGAAAGGGTGAACACAACACTTTCAAAACACCCGTGTTGAATTGACGGCCACAGCTGGCACGGTCAGCTCAAGTCTTCATTATTTCCTCCCAGGCTGGCACCCACCAATGTTTTTCCTGCCCATTTCCTCCATCGCAATCTCAGTGATGAGCCGCAGATATTGTTCATTCCGCCACAAGCCATATGCAGTGATTAAAAAGCGTTCTTTATTTATTGCTTTAATCTCCATAACCAAGCGTCTTGGCGGTCCTCACCTCTTCAGGGCCGGCGATCTGCCCACCACGCTTACTCGCGCCTGACCCCCTTTGTTACAAGTTTTGCATTCCTTAAGAGAAAATATTAGTAGATAATATTACAAATGTATTAAAAAGTGAATTAGAGCATGCTTAGCCAGCAGCTCAGAAGAACCATGGTAGGATAATGTAAAGCAGTGTTGCCTTTTTTTTAGGTCAGCGCTGAATAAATATTTTTTGGATGAAAATATACCAAAAGTAGTAGCCAGCCACTTAAAGGAGATGTCCACAAAAATATGCCAACTGCCTTGGATGATGAGCTTTTCAAAATGTAAAGCCAAGGTCTGCTCAGAAAGTAGAAGCCAGCCATGGGTGGACAATGTTAGTCTGTATTCTTATCCTACTTGGGGGTTTCACCACCAGTGAGACTTCTCATACTGTGTTCCCAACTCCACCCACCCAGCAGCAATCACAAGGAGCTCCTCTTGGCTTCATGATAGCAGCGTGGCTTTGCCAGTCTCATAGAGACCTTTTAAGAGTCCAACCAAAACTTGGCTGGACCTAACCTTTAATCGTATGTAAAGCCTATCTGCTCCATTTTGGGCAGTTAAATGTATTATTGTAAGCATTTTATTATATCTGCTCAATAAACCCCTCAATTCCTACCATAGACTACAGCATATTTCGCCTTTAGAAATGAAGGTGGTTGAGTAGTTTAGCAAAAGAGGCTAGGCAGGGCTTACACCACTAAGTCCATAAAAATGGCATGTTATCCACCCACAACAAAGCATAGTCATTTCTGGCATATAAATGGGTATCTTCTGTACTTTCATGGTCTTTAGCTGCTTTAATACCGGTCACTTTTACCCCCTTCCTGCTCAGGCCAATTATTAGCTTTTAGCGCTGTAGCACTTTGAATGACAATTGCGCGGTCATGCAACACTGTACCCAAATGACATTTTTTATAATTTTTTTCGAGCTTTCTTTTTGTGATGTTTAATCACCACTGGGTTTTTTATTTTTCGCTAAAAAACAAAAAACAAAAAAAGACCAAAAAAGTTTTTCTTAGTTTCTGTCAGAATATGTTGTAAATAAGCAATTTTTCTCCTTTACTGATGTGTGGTGATGAGGTGGCACTGAAGGGCACTGATTAGGTGGCACTGATGAGGAGGCACTAATATGCCCCACTGATAGCTGGCACTGATGGGCGACACTAATGGGTGACACTGAAAGGCAACACTGATTAGTGTCACTAATGGGCACTGATTGGTGTCATTGATGAGCAGTGATTGGTGTCACTGATGGGCACAGAGTGGCATCACTTGCTGGGCACTGTTGGGGCTGCACTGTAATCAGGGCAATGATGAGCAGTGCCCTGATTACCTGCACAGTCACCCCCGCGAGGAGATGCCGCTGATCTTCTCTCCTCACATCACACTGACAGATAAAGTGGCGATAAACGGCACTTTCGCATATACATGTGATTGGCTGTGATTGGACACAGCTGATCACATAAGTAAAGACCCGCATCATCGGCTCTTTAACAAGATTGGAATCGCACCGTGTCCTGGAGTCCCGCGGGTGACACTGGGGCGACATCATATGACATCGCCCCAGAACGATAGGGGATCCCGCCTGCTGTCATTTCCCTATATGACGAGCGGGATGTCAGTGCTCAGACCATACGCCGCACACTGCATCAAATTGGTCTACATGACTGTCGTCCCAGAAGGAAGCCTCTTCTAAAGATGATGCACAAGAAAGCCTGCAAACAGTTTGCTGAAGACAAGCAGACTAAGGACATGGATTACTGGAACCATGTCCTGTGGTCTGATGAGACCAAGATAAACTTATTTGGTTCAGATGGTGTCAAGCGTGTGTGGCGGCAACCAGGTGAGGAGTACAAAGACAAGTGTGTCTTGCCTACAGTCAAGCATGGTGGTGGGAGTGTCATGGTCTGGGGCTGCATGAGTGCTGCCGGCACTGGGGAGCTACAGATCATTGAGGGAACCATGAATGCCAACATGTACTGTGACATACTGAAGCAGAGCATGATCCCCTCCCTTCAGAGACTGGGCCGCAGGGCAGTATTCCAACATAACAGCCCCCAACACACCTCCAAGACGACCACTGCCTTGCTTAAGAAGCTGAGGGTAAAGGTGATGACTGGCCAAGCATGTCTCCAGACCTAAACCCTATTGAGCATCTGTGGGACATCCTCAAACAGAAGGTGGAGGAGCACAAGGTCTCTAACATCCACCAGCTCTGTGATGTCATCATGGAGGAGGGGAAGAGGACTCCAGTGGCAACCTGTGAAGCTCTGGGGAACTCCATGCCCAGGAGGGTTAAGGCAGTGCTGGAAAATAATGGTGGCCACAAAATATTGACACTTTGGGCC